>JAOSBO010225727.1:0-14530 GCA_027563915.1 Erythroxylum rotundifolium | reverse complement strand
TCTAAGACCGGATACTAAATCTACTACGTCAAACTTAGCTAAAACAGTGGCTTTTTCCTAACTTGGCTGGATAGACAGCAAACTATCTCTTCTTCTTCACGCTTCCGTAGAGTCATCAATATGTTACAGGATCATTTGGCCACTAAATCATAAAAAAGGTGACTTGGCCACTGTATCTCATATTGAATTAAAAAGCTTTCTGTTGCTTTAAATCCTCCTCTGTTCCACAACAAATTACCAAAGATTATGCATTTTTTTGTAATCTAGTTAATGTAACATTCTGCCATTCACAGGTATAATAATTTAATTGAAAATATAGTGTATACATTTTAAATATTTAGCGTCTCTCTTTTAATTTCAATATTACATATCACAATTAAAAAAATTAATAACTTTTTAAAATTAGTGTATACGAAATATCATTTATGATTACAAAAAATATTTCTACTTGATTGAGTCATCCTCAGACGTCTCTTTCCTTTTGTACTCAACTTATCGGAAACTTTAGCCAAAAATAACTCCCACTTCGTTTGCCGGACACCCATTCAGGGTTATCTTTATACTCTTATATATATATATAAAAGACCTATTTTTAACTTCGTAAAAAATAATAAAAGAACTTATATTTTTTATTCTTTATAAGAGTCCAAAAATAAGTAAAATAGAGGCCTTTTTATCTAGCTTTTGCTTCAGCTTGTACATGAGCACCTTTTTCTTACATACCGGACATTTTTATTTTATTGTAACATGTTCTCATTTCTTTTAGCTTATCCACTTTTTAAATCAAACCAATTGATTTCCTTTCTAAGGTGGATGTAACTTGTGTTAAGAATGAACAAGACGATTTTTTTTTATCCACGAGTAATATAACAGCACATTAATCAAATATGTATGAAAAAAGCTATGTAAATGTAAACTAGTCATAAAATAACATAATTTAATTGAACAACAATCGCAACTGGGACTTCATTTTATTGATGACCATTTTACAAACAAAGTATATATATATATATAAGTCAAATCCAACATTACAAAATGAATAAATTAATTGTTTATTACATTTATTTAGGTGTTTTAATCCATAATTTTCTTACCAAATGCTAGTATATGTTACAAAAAAATTTGAAATTATTGGAAATCACCCACTCAGATAAGTGATTGTGAATATTTGTTTACTCTTTCTACTAACCTCATATGCCTAATATGTGACTAATAATATATTGCAAGTTAAAGGATTGCACATAACGTACAAACATGAACCTAACATAGTTGACGATCCTAATTGCTAGTCCCTTTACTAAATTCCAAGAACCAACATATATAAATCTCACATTCATTACTAAATGTTGTTAGCACATAAACATACTCAAAATATTTCTTAATCTATACAATTCCACTTTATAATAATGAATAAAATGGAAACCAGTACTAAATTCATATTAACATAAACAATATGTTAATATTAGTCGTTACATTGCTTTGGGAATTTCATTGTGTAAAAGATGCAAAATATGGAACAAGAAACTTTATCATTAACATTATACAGCAAAATATACTAACACTTGTATTCCAGTTGGCTCTATATTATTACATACAATGAATATAACATGTTGCTAAATAATAATGCTTTGTATAAGTTCTTGTCAACACCATTCTCCCTATTATTAGAGTTTAATATCATGATGTACTTTGATTTTGTAAAGATGCAGCAAAACCGTCAGTGATCATTGTGAAGTATAAGGATGAAAAACTATAAACACAATTTTATTCATTTTTTAATAAACAATTTTGGAATGCAAAAATGTTGACATAAATAAGTATAATATACTTATGAAGCAAATTGTGCATGCATCAATGCCAACATCCACGTGATTTCTAATATTCTTGCATACTTGACAATAATATGCAAGAAACTGACAAAGGACAAGGATTTGTCCATATGTTGACCTATTAATTATATTATGTCTTCCTAATCATAGTACAACATGATGTTCAAATCTTTTACAACATTTTTATTCACTAACTTCAAAATCAAATATGCCAATATTACATACTGTAAACGTGGAGTCAATATACAAGCCAATTGGAACGCTAATAGTCACACTATAGTAACAAAATTAATAAGAAGTTACTAAGAAACTCTAACTTATTCATAGCTGAAGATATACATAAAATTTTATATTTTATACAGTTATATTAAATATCACCAACTAATGTAACTCCTAGTCGTAAAATATGAGAGGATGTCAGTTAATATTAGTCTAAATCTAAGATTCTTGATGACCTCACATTCAGTAGACTTACTATAATACTTTAAACAACATAAATAAGAAAGTTAAATAATATTCAAAGCATTCCCTTCAATGATTTTAAATCATATCATTATCATAATGTCACCTGATTTTCAAATAAGCTTTTTCTTCTTAGGAAGTTAGTGTGTATGGAATAAGAAACAAGAGTTCTCTTATGAGACATAAATTGTTTCCCACCTACCATTAACTGCATACTTTTAGTATTGCTCATACTTACCTCTAAATCCTTTATTGCTTCTATTATAACATAATTGTCAAAGTACTATAAAAATATATTCCATATATAATGAAGCCTTATTCAACATATACCTTTTGCTTCAACTTCCACTCCTTCTTTTTAGTCTTTGTCTGCTCTTCTTTTCTCCCACTCTCATCCTTTTTTTGTCTGCATCAATATTTCCTCATGCCATGAGACGTCTACAAATTTTTAAGTTTGTTATTTGACATCTTCACATCTTAAGACTAGTTCCTTAGTATTCATCTCTATCATTGGAACCATCTCAAGACTTGAGGCATCTTCAATTTTATTTATGTCTATTATTGGGACATATTCACGCCTCAAGATCAATTCCTTAGTATTCATCTTTTTCATCATCACCACCTTATACCTGGGGAACTTTTTTCTTCCTTACCATCAAACTTAAATATCAATAACTATTCATATATAAACTAAATACGAAATAGTCATATAATAACCTAACATTCTTGATGATCTTTTCACCTTTGCATATATTCCCTCCTATAAAGCTCTCCTCAATTTCCTCGTAGCTTAATAACCAGTATGATGCTTTCTTAGGTGATCGTCATTGTAATCAATCCTCTATGTCTAACAAAAATTTCTTTATGTTAATGAATTATAATTATTTTCATTCATTTTTTTCAATTATAACCATAAATTTTACAATATGAATATTATCATTAATTTCCTTTACACTGCTTGTAATATACCCTATCAGCTTTTAATGTGTCATTAGTATTCTTGTCATCTCAAGCTGAAATCCTACCTAACTTCCCCTACTTAAATACCCAATCCACTCGTAGAAAATTAAGATAGCAAATATTCAAATAATTTATAATTCGAGTTAGCTTTAATTAATTACACAACATGTACATCTCTTCCTTTCAACTGTACACCTCTTCTTTTCAACTAAAAACAATCAACTTCCTTCCATCTATAAATCACTGTCAATATAACTATGCTTCCACCCATGGAAGGCACTACACTGTTTCCCTTTACACTTCTACAAAACCTACAAGCATGATTGCAAAGATGCTTAAGGATGACTAAGCTACTTATAGTCATCAATCATGAAAATAGTATGTAGTAGATGTAGGTTTATACTGTAATTGGCATTGGGAAACAAAATAACACCCAACTCATATAAAAGGAAATTCTATTAAAAAATTCCTCATTCTACATACCCCTTACTTTATAAACTATTTGTTATATAATGATATGTGAAACATCAACTTTATAGTCCTCTTAAGGCCTCGTCAGCTCAACCTAATATGCATTTTGTTTTATAACCCTTATAATTCATGCCATGATTTCACTACTAATGTCATCCACTTAGTCTTCCCTTATTCTCAATGCCAACTCTTCAAGATCAAAAAATATGCACAACTAGTAGCACGCTTGCCTCCTTATCCTAATCCTATTAATCTCTCTCAGTTTATTGAATCCCATATTATTGGCCCACTTGAATTGCTACGAATTAAGGGTTTGTTGAATTCAAAAAACTTCTTAAAATAGTACTACATTTGACAACTTTGCAAAGACTAAAGCTACATCAGTCACAAAAATGTATAGTAATTTTGCTTCATAAACACAACATATAAATGGATACTAACATAGTCAGCCAGATGTGAATGATATTAACTACTTACCATGTTGACTTTAGTTTTTCAAGTGAGAGTATGATGACATTATAAAAACCTTATTTTTAACTAGCTAACAGGTAATGTATAAGAATGATTATAAGAGAACTAAGGTTGCTTAAATTTGGTTCTATAACACACAATTAATGAACAGATGACTAATGTAAGGAGCAATTTGCAAAATGTTTAAATGAGTCTTTTCATAAAACAAATACATGTCTATCTTTATGTACTAGAATTTTTTTCAATCTAGACATAGTACTAAATGAGAAGACTTATTTTTGAAGAAGCTTTAAGGACCTTCGCACATAATGAATCCTTTGTTACACTTATAATTTGTGAAATACAATAAAATATACAGTTTATTAAATGGCCATACAGTAATATGTTTCTTTTCAAATGGTGCGTTTAACACTTGTAATAACAATACAATTAAAGACACACCTTTTTATCACTTGGTCCATATAATGCCTCCAAAAATAGTGGTCGTCCCACATACAATACTTAGATTCACTCTTCAATTTATCCCTTTGAGCCTTTAACAAACTAATAGGTAATTTATTAGTAACTAGAAAATTCACAATATCTACATACTATGGAGGTTTTAAATTGTTAGAAAAAATTATTCATCTAAAAATGGTTCTCATGAAAAGACATCATATTCCTTTTAGACCAACAACCAAGGTGATCAGCAACAACATTCTCTGACCCCTTCTTGTCTCTTATTTCTAAATCAAACTCATGAAGGAGGAGAATCCATTTGATTAACCTCAATTTTTCTTCTTTCTTAGTGAGCACGTACTTTAAAGCTATATAATAAAAAAATAACTTTAACACCTAAAAAATATGATCAAAATTTTTCTAAAGTAAATATAAGAGATAAAAGCCCTTTTTAGTGCTTGAATAATTCAGTTGAGTTGCATTCAAAGTTTTTGAAGCATAATCTTTGATGAACCTATAGCAAAAGTCGACATGGACAAGAAAAGATCGAACTTCCTACACATTCAAGGAGTAAGGAAAAGTAAAAATGAGATTTACATTAGAATTTTCAACCACTATAACCTTATAAGACACACCATGCCCTAAACATATACCTTGATCAACCATAAAATTAAGCACAAGGTTAGTTTTAATACATACGAGTCAAAAAAATTCAAGATTTTCTAAGAAATTATTAAAAGAAGAACTATAAACACTCAATTTGTCCATAAATACCACTATGATCTTCTCAATATACTAAAAAATATGCTCACTATGAACCTTTAGAAAGTGATGGATGCATTGTATAAATTGAATGGCATCCTTCGATAAGCAAACGTTCCAAATGGGCATGTGAAGGTTATATTTTCTTGGTCCTCTTATGTAATAGGAATATCAAAATAACTTGAAAGCCATCTCGAAAGTAGTAATAATCATGTCTAGGAAGTCTCTCAGGCATTTGAACAATAAATGGAAAGAGAAGGTGGTCTTCATGTGTTATAAAATTTAACTTCCTATAGTTAATACAAACTGCCACCTAGTTTGCATTTGAGTAGGAACCAACTCACCATCGTAATTTGCTACCACTATGATTCTATATTTCTATGAATCCACTTGTATTAGAGTGTATGTCTCCATATGGTTGAAATAGCATCTTTAATTTTTTGCACATTTTCAATGATTTACACAGTCCCTTATATAACCGTGTAATCTATATACACCAGCATATACACATAGCCATGTAGCTCTATAGTGACTTTGATTCTTTTGTTTTTGCCTCATTTTCACCCTAACTCATTTCTTTTTGCTCATCAAAGACAAATAAAATTGTACATAAGTAAATATGCACCAAGGATGTAAAGTTAACTCATTTTGGTTCTTTTACCTCTAACATGTATCTAAACCAAAATAAGTATCTTAGATGCAACATAAACCTTAATCACTAAGCAATAAGGAATAAATATCAAATCAATCAAGCACTTATAAAGGGGTAGAATGCATGCCCCTACCTTAATTTTTTCCTTGAAATTATTTTGTACGTTCCCCATTCGTAAGGATCAAGTATGAAGGAGATGGGATGCACATGAAAAATAAAGACCTCTAATGTTTTTTCAAGGAAGGACCAACTAAAGGAATTAAAGACCTTATAGAGATAAATTTTGATAGCATAATTTGGTGGTGAATTCATTTTGGAGTATCCCTGAACAACTCTTGTGTGATCAGAATATTATCTCTAATGTTACGTCTTCCAAAGAATACTACCTAAGCTGGGATGATTTATAGGGATAGAGCTTTCTTTAGCCTTTTTTTCTAGCAATTTAGCCACTATTTTGTAAATAAGATAACAACATGAGATCGGTCTAAAGTCCCTAAATAAGCTTGAATTTTAAGATTTAAGGATGAGATAATAGATTTTATGAACACCTGATTTGAATATCTTTTTAATTATCAAAGAAACCATCTCCCTAACTTTTGGCTAGGTTTTTTGGAAAAGGTTTTCTGGTAAATGCATCAGGTCTGGGGCACTTTTCACATGGATTCCAAAGATCACTTACTCAATTTCCCTCTCTTGGAATGGAGAATCTAGAAATTGAATCGTGTCATTGGTAAAGTTATTAGAGATAAATGATACCAATTGCTTCACATTTGATAAAGTATTAATCTTTTTACCCACTAGTTTCTTGAAATAAGATTAGCAGCTTTCTTGAGATAATGCTATGAAGAAATCAAGTTTCCCTTTTAATCCAACATGCTATTAATTTGTTTTGATTTTTTCTTACCAAAATTTAATTGAAGAAAAATCTTAGGTGTATACTTCCTTGCTTCAGTTGAGTGACTTTTTCCCTAGTGAGGAGTAGTGATAATCCATTGCTTTTGTGTAGTTTTTGTAAAGCCTGCTTGCTTCTTTTGATCCAAACAATATTCTTCACCAAGATGAGAATTAATTTATTCATTTATGATTTACAATATTCCTTTCATTTAAATAACTTGAGATTTTATGACTAAATTAATGAAGAGTTTCAAATTTTTAATCTCCTTAATGGATTCTATTTTTTTTAAAGCATGCATAGGCTTTATAACCCCTTATTTCCACTACTATACCTCTTCTTATAGCCTCCAAGAAACCCTCATGATTCATTAGGCAGTAGTTGAACTTGAAGGGAAACTTTCTTCTTGCCCTTTTAAATATTTTTTGAATGACCATTGGCGTTTAGTTCGAGAATCTAAGATTTAGAAACAATACTTTTCTTTTTAAATATGATTACATCCATCTCTCATCCACCAATACCCTATCTAACTTATTTTTGATATGTCATATATTAGATTGCTTATTGGAACATTATGGAAGATGCCCTCAATACATATATCCTTAATCCCTAGTTTCAACACAATTTAAGCAACCTTTGAAGAAAATTTTCAAGCTTCTGTTCCCTTCTACTTCTGAGTAATATAGAGTATTATTAAAGTTTTATGAAAGCATCAATTAATCTTATACGTTTCATTTAATACTAATCAAATGTCTCCGTGGTTCCTCCCTCTAGAATCTAAAGTTGGATCCCCAGATGAAAGTCACTTCTGAGGATCTAGCTTAGCCAAAGAAGGTAATTCTATTATGAATATGACAGTAACTAGAAAGAAATATCTCAACTTGCACTTTCCTTGAGTCAAAATGATAATCACCCTTCTATAGTGATGATGCATATGATTAGAGACAAAAGACCAAAAATGTCCGTTCAGCTTAAGGCTCATAAAATTCTCATAAGAGTGCTTAGTTTCTAGGACTCCCATAAAAGTAGTATTATTCTAAAAATACATGCTACAACTTGTTCTCAATAGGAAATATTTAGTCCCTTGATATTCCATAAAACTATGTTTAAGATGAAGAAGCTATAATGGATGAGCTTCCTTTTTTCCTGCTCTTATTAGATTTCCTCTTAGATACTATCTAGAATTCGGTGTCCTTCTCTATATCTTTTGACAGAGTTTTATTTTCACCAATTTCATTTCTCTTATCCTCCATATATTTTAATAGAGGTTAACAAATTCGTATTTTTCTTTTGGATTACCTTTTAAAGTTCCTAACTTTGGACAATTGTGTTATTAAAGGACTTTCCTGTATTAATAGTGCGTGAGTTTGAGGTTAGCATTCTTAAAAGCAAATTTTCATTTACCAGCTCATCCTTTCTTTCTCCCTTAACCACATCTTCTTTTATCATCACATTAGCTTTATTGTTTAATCCACTACCATCACCTCCTTCCCATCTCCCTTTGTCACCCCTTACCTCTTCATTACCATCCTCTCATTCATATCTTATGATTACTTATACACATAATGACAATTTTATCCTTTAAAATTTTCTTGACTTTCAATTATCCTATTCTCACTCATAATCTTCATGCATATAGTCCTATTTCTTTTACTCAAGCTAATAAAATTTTTCACTAATGTATAGCCATGCTTGTTAAGTTTAATATTTTCATCGCATTTAAATATAAAATCTTGTTCCTATACTGCCAAATGTTGATATTATTGATTGTAAATGAGTTTTTCACATTGAGAGGAACCTTGATGGTAACCTTAAACTATAAAGCTCACTTTGTTACTAAAGAATATCACACACTACAAGTATTGATTATACTAACATTTTTAGCCCTATTGTCAAACTTACCATCTTGCACATTAGTCTTACTCTTGCTCTTTTAAATAATTGGTCAGTTCGTTAATTTGATGTCAATAATGTCTTTCTTCATGGCCATCTTCAAAAGCTAGTTTTTATGAGCCAACCTCTTGATTTCTCATATCCTCGCCATAATTCTTATATTTGTTGTTTATAGAAGCTCATTGTGGTCTAAAGTAAACTTCTCAAACTTTGTTTCATCATTTGAGTTGGAAACTTATTGACCTCAATTTTTCACTCCCTTTTATTACCATATTTATAAACTTTTCTTTATTAAAGGCCTAGAACCTGTTAACTACTTCCTTAATATTGAAGCTACCATTACACAAATGATCTTTTATTTAATAAAACTCAATACACTGAAGACATCCCTCATTGCACGTCTTGTCAACTCCAAACTTATTATCCTACCAATCACATCCACTCTTACTCCCTCTAAAAATTGTAATCATTATTTTTCTGATCTTACTGAATGTCAAAGCATTGTTAGTGGTCTTCATTATCTTTGTCTCACCCTAACATCCAATTTGCTATTAACAAACTTTATCAGTTTGTTCATTATCTTACTGACATTCACTTGGCTATGACCAAGCCAAGTATGTGATATCTTCGATCCACTCCCTCTCTTGGTGTTCATTTAACTTACACCACTTCTCTTACCATACAAGCCTACTGTGACACTAACTAGGCTAGTTCTTAATGACTTTCACTCTACATCTGACTATTGTATTTTTGTTGGTCCTAATCTCATTTATTGGAATGTAAGAAACAAACTATTGCTACTAGATCTAGCATAGTGGCATAATACAGGAGTATTACACTTGTTGTTGCTAAAATATGTCAAATTAGATCCCTTTTTAGTGAAATAGTTTTATTTTAGATCAAAGCCACACCTTGGTGTGATGATTTTGGTGTCACCTTTCTTGTTATATATCAAATTTCTTATGCTCACACAAGGTATATCGAGATTAACATCCATTATATTTAGGAATTCTTCTCTAGTAAAACCCTTTTCATCCAACATATCTCTTTTTCAAATTGGCTTTATTAGAGTTTTACCGACTTTAAGACTAGCTCACTACTATCAACAGCCATGAACTTTAGGGGAACTGATAACATGTGCTAAATCTTTTATGATTCCAATCATAATTTAGCAACAAAACCCTAATAATCCTAATTTAATACTATCATTATAAAATATTATCATATTATGTATTCTTGCATTCAAATAAGGATTCACGCTTTATTTTTCACTCATTTCTACTATGTCAAGGCTAAAACAGTGGCTTCTTCCTGATGCCTCTGTAACATCAGTTCCTATTCGTAACTTGGCAGGATAGATAACAAACTATCTTTTCGTCATGCTTCCCTAGATTAAATCAATATGTTACGGGATCATCTGGTCGCAAAATCATAAAAAGAGTTGAGTAGGGCCCTATATGTCCTATTGAAGGGGAAAAAAAACCTTTCTGTATTGCTGAAAGTTTAAAATGAAGCTAGACATTTCAAACAAAAAAGATAATTAAAAGGACTAACATAGTTAAATTAAAAAGGCTAGAATCTTTTTTTCCCCTATTAAAATTGGGTAAATAGTGAATAATATGATGGAATGGACCGTAATTTTAAAAAATGGAATTGAGAATATAAAATAATGAACATTACTTGAAATAGTTATCATCAATTAAAAAAGGCGTGCGTTTAATATCATTTTCTGTTATAATCTTGTGCACGTGATAAACAAAGGAATGATATTATAATGTGACGTTGGGTACACAATTCATTACATTGAGCACAAGCTTCCGTTCCCCCAGAAACGACTTTTTGCTTTATTTGAGAAAGTGAACCGATGAAAGAAGGAAAAAGAAAAATATTATCGCCAAAGTGGAAAAAGAAAAAGTAGGATCCGTGCTAAAGCCAACTCCACAAGTCTTGACAACCAATGGAAAGGACAAGAAAGGTCATATTGCCCGTGATGCATGCTTGGCTGTCACTCTTGTAATTTTTTCAATGTTAAGGTATACTTTGACCGCATGAAAACTTGGCCCTGGTCCTCATGGCATTTAATTTTGGAATATTCAACGTTTAACCAGTAGCAATTGCCATCAATTCCCATTCAGAGGTACCACCAGTGTTTGAGTCCTTTTTTTGTCAGGTATTGAATCAAGTGACATATCACAATTAAAATAATTAATAATTTTTTTATTAAATTAGTGTATACAAAGTATCATACGATGAATATTTGCACTTGATTTAGTCATCGTCAGATGACATCTCTGTCTGTGTAAATGCATGGACAATGAAAAGCTGGCAAAGAAGACTATTCAAGTCAATGTTTCAGCAACATGATTTTCACAAACAAAAGGGAGGACAGTGGAATGTGTTCTTTTAACTGAACCTACAAAGCCAAAGGCCATTAGAACATCTTCAATCTTGTAAGAAAATGGTTGCTGCGCCTGAATTGTTGCCATTCCTAGTCTGTTTTTTTCTATCTTTGAAACACTCGACTTTGGCTCAAGATGAAAATCAGTTCATCTACAATGGCTTCAATGGAGCCAACCTTCTTCTCAATGGCATAGCAAAAATCCACCCCAATGGTCTTTTAGAGCTAACTGACACCTCAAAACATCAAATTGGTCGAGCTTTCTTTCCTTCTCCACAGAACTTCTCGAAAACCTTAGCTAACAATAACTCTGAGTCTCTCTCATTTTCTACTACCTTTGTGTTCGCCATATTACCCGAGTTGCCAACACTTGGCGGCCACGGCATAGCTTTTGCTATATCTCCATCTGCGGAGTTCAAAGGATCTGTGGCATCTCCATACTTGGGACTCTTCAATACTTCAACCAGTGGCTCGTCTTCAAATCATGTTTTTGCAGTTGAACTAGATACCATATTGAGTCCTGAATTCGGCGACATCAATAGCAATCATGTTGGAATCGACATCAATGGGCTGAGATCGAACGTTTCAGCACCGGTAACCTACTTCTCCGACAAGGAAAGTATAAACAGGACCTTGGAGCTAATTAGTGGCGAGCCAATGCAGGTGTGGATAGAATACAACGCAACGGAGAAGCTACTGAACGTAACAATTGCTCCTATAACAAGCAAAAAGCCTCTGCATCCTCTCTTGTCAACGTTTCTTGACCTCTCCACAATATTTTGGGACTCAATGTTTGTTGGTTTTTCTTCCTCTACGGGAGCAGTGGCTAGTCGCCACTACATTCTAGGCTGGAGCTTCAACAGAAGTGGACAAGCAGTTGCCTTAGACAAGGCACAGCTTCCTTCACTTCCAAGAAATAGAAAATCAAACTTCCCAACCGTTTTGAGAATTCTGATACCTTCAGCAGCTCTTATGCTGTTAGTGATCTTCATAATTGTTTATATGATAAGAAGGAAGAAATATGAAGAAGTACGTGAAGATTGGGAGCGAGAATATGGTCCTCAAAGATTCTCTTACAAGGATCTTTTCAGAGCGACAAAAGGTTTCAAGGATAAGGAGTTTCTGGGTGCTGGAGGTTTTGGAAGGGTATACAGAGGAACGTTACCTTCTTCAAATGTGCAGGTTGCTGTCAAGAAAATCTCTCACTATTCCAAGATAGGAATAAAACAATTTGTTTCTGAGATTGTTAGTATGGGAAGTCTAAGACACAGGAATTTGGTTCAGCTTCTAGGTTACTGTCGACGGAAGGGCGAGCTGCTCTTGGTCTATGAGTACATGCCATATGGAAGTCTCGACAAATTCCTGTTTAGGTCTGGAGCTCCCACTCTTAGTTGGAGTCAGCGATATCAAATCCTGAAAGGAGTTGCATCTGCGCTTCTTTACCTCCATGACGAGTGGGAACAAGTAGTTCTACATAGAGATATTAAAGCAAGCAACATCCTGTTAGATGCTGATCTCAACGGACGGCTAGGGGACTTTGGTCTTGCTAAATTCCATGATCATGGAGCAACTCCTCAAACAACCTTCGTGGTGGGAACTGTGGGATATCTTGCACCAGAACTTACTAGGACCGGAAGGGCCACAACCTGCAGTGATGTTTTTGCTTTTGGAACCTTTTTACTTGAAATAGCTTGTGGAAGGAAGCCTATAGAGCCATCAAGATCATCTGAGGAGTTGATTCTAGTTGACTGGGTGCTTGATCACTGGAAAAGGGGACTCATTCTTCTGACAAGTGATCCCAGACTTGAAGGGAATTTTGAGATAGACGAAATGAAGTTGGTTTTGACGTTAGGCTTGCTTTGTTGTCATCCTGTACCAGCAACAAGACCTAACATGAGACAAGTGGTTCGATACTTGGATGGAGATGCTAAGTTGCCTGAGATCCCTCTTTTTAATCCTGCAGACCTTGGCTCTGGTTTTTATCACCTTGGCCGAGAAGTATCTCATCAAAACAACTTGTCGGCCCCTGCAACTGATAATTACTCCCGAAATTTTTTATCTAGCAGCAACTCAATCCTCAGCTGTGGTCGCTGAATCAGAAGAACCTGACACCTGCACGATGTAAACATTATATGAAGGCCAGTCACATAAGGCAGCAACAAGCCTAAAATGGCTGATTACCAGTGATGCAGGCATCAATAATTTTCCTTTGAAGTTATGGTGTCTAGATATATACTGCTGGTTCCAGTATTATATACAATCAATAATCTGCCATTATTTTTTCTGGGACATTGCACTGGCATCATGTATCCATCTTGATATTCTTCTAGTGGACATTGGAGGTTACCGCGTAAATATGTAAATTGTACTAAAAATATAGTTATTACCTTCATCTTCATCTTCTTTTTCTATTTTTATTTTTTCCTCGATCTTTATAAAATACATTCATGTAATTTGTTTAAATTTGAAGGTGAGAGTGACCAACTTTTGTTTCTTTAACATAATTGGTTCGTCCATTATTTCCTTGATATTCTTTTTTGTTTCTCTTCCTTCTATCTCTATTAAACACGTTCTCGTCATTTTATGCTTGAAGGTGAAAATCACTGACTTTATTTCTACAACTTATAATTAGAATATTTTATTTTATTTATCTATTTATAATGCATTTTTTTATTAATTTTGCGAAAGAGTGGAGCAGAGTTTCAAAAGAAGAATAAGAAAGAAGATCACACATTCTGGACTTCACATGCGTAAATAAAAAAAATAATTGCATGTTCATTTCAAATAAGTAACATCTTTACTTTAATCGGGTAATAGCATGACTAAGTATAAACAATTACGCAACTCAATAGAAACCATAGCAATGATCAATACATTTAATACCTATGGATTGTATAAAAAGTATCAACAACCATAAAAATAAGTATTATGTGCACTTTATAATTGAAATACCAATTAAGTACAAGTCATACCTCCGCTAATGCAAACCAACTAGTAGTATTTTTATCCAATACTATGTTTGTATTAAAAAAATATCGTCACTCATTACAAATAAGCAAGATATACACTTTTAAATGAGAAAATATTGACTAAATGAAAAGAATACTATGACTCAATACAAATTATATCAGCAAAATATCACAATTATATACAAAAGTTACTACAACCGCTTTGAAATAATTAAGTAATAGCATCAGTGAAAAATAAGAATATCATCTTTGAGTACTGGTTGGGTCGGATTCTCACGGGCCGATCGGCCTGTCTCACCCCATGGACCGACTTGGGCTCAATCCATATTCTCC
>JAOSBO010225667.1:0-34941 GCA_027563915.1 Erythroxylum rotundifolium | reverse complement strand
GTTTTGATGAAATGAAATGAGGAAAATTTTGGTTTCAAAAACATTATGATTTTTATACTGATGTTTTATTATGATGCTGTGTGAAGTGTTTGTAGTGATTGATCGTAGCTCACCTTATCATTGGATATGTACTGGAATGACCTGCGGGTGTCCCTGTGTGTACCCTGCGGTAAGGGGGCGCTACATATTTGTTACATAGTGGGATTGGTAAGCAGATTTTAGTCCAATCCAGGAATGGAGCATTGAACTGACACTTAAGTATCTTTGTAGGACAAAGAATTTGATGCTTGTTTACTCAGGAAGTAATCTTATTCCAATAAAATATGCATATTCTGGTTTCCAATCAGATGTTAATTTAAGGAAATCAACTTTTGGTTCTATCTTTACTTTAGGAGGTGGAGCCATAGTCTGAAGGAGTGTCAAGCAATCTTGTATTGCTGATTCGACTATGGAGGCTAAGTATGTTGTTGCTTGTGAAGCAGCAAATGAAGTAGTCTAGCTCCACAAGTTCCTAAATGATTTGTAGGTAGTTCCAGAGCAGAAAAAGCTATTACACTTTACTGTGATAATACTGAGACAGTGGCTAATTTTAAAGAATCTCAGAACCAAAAAGCTGCCAAACACATTGAGTGAAAGTATCATCTCATAAGGAAGATAATACAATGTGGGGAGGTGAATGTGGTAAAGATTCCCACAGAGCAAACCTTATTGATCTATTCACAAAGACATTGTCTCAAAAGAGCTTTGAGGGTCACCTAGAAGGGATGCGAATGAGGAATATGTCAAGCTTGCCTTAGGGCAAGTTGGAGATAGTTAGAGTTATGTAAATACAGTGCCCTAAAAAGCAAGTGTATTTACTTGTAACTTATTCTTCTTCCAACTAGAGGTTTTTCATCAAAATATTTATTCTTAATAAAACAAAAGAGTTTGGCTTTATTTGCATAAGTATAATATAACCAGTCATAAGGAACCAAGATTCTTTTGTTAATAATATACATATACATGAATATGTATAGGAAACATCTATATTATTAGATTCTAAATTAATTAATTCACAGTTGAATAATCAAGTTGGTCACTTGATTATGGCTTAGACTATAGTGTTACGATTAATCTCCATGTAAGTAAAGGAGTTTACTTCAAGGGAATGATGAGTTTCAAGTCATAATAGTAGTCGACTATTGATAATGGCACTATTAAATGAATCTAGAATCATGTATATTTTAATGAATAAAGTAGGTCATTACTTTAATCTTAAAAAATACATTTTAGCATTTGCTTATTATGGACCATAATATTGATGAGTGGTGAACTCATATGTGTTTCATTATAATTCTTTATATGATCGGAATGAGTTTTTACAGAGTATTAATCCAGTGTCTACATTTTGGAATTATTAATTGAAACATGTATTAGGGAACATTTACTGAAATAAAGAGTTTATAGTGATATCATCATTTCTAGATGCTTTATGGAGATTAGTGATTAAACTGGCACTAGGAGTTTGATTGACTAGCTACCCATCAAGTCTTAACACCAAGATGAGATCTTGTATGTTAATCACCATATAGAGTAAAACAGGAGATCTAGAAGGAAAAACCAATATAAGGGCAAAGCAGTAATTTTACCATTTGTTGTGTGAATGACTATAATAAGGTTCCTAATAGGGCTTGCAATTAGACATGTGTTGTGATAATATTTTGTAATTTAATAGTTCAACTAATTGTCTTTAGTGGAACGACATTTATTTAATAAGCTAAAATTAACTTTAATGAGATTAAGTTAATTCTAGGTTTATTGGAGCTTGAATCATCTAACTCCAATAAGATTCCCCACTTAGCTTCTAGGAAGGTTAGCAAGCAAAGTAAGAAATATAAATGGAGGTTTTAAAGCCCATGATTGAATGTTGGGCTTGCACTAATTAATGGTTAATTAAAAGCCCAAATGAAATTTAGAAATGGGTTAGAGTTTGGTTTAATTTGATTAATTGGATTAATTAAATTAAAAAATTCTTAAAGAAATGGAAGGTGAAATTTCGATTTTACTAGTGCTAAATGTGAAGCTGCACATTTAGCATTGAATTGCTAAATAAAGATGGTATTTATCATGCTTTATCATCATTAAATGGAGTAATGATCTTGCCATTAAATGGATTAATGGTTGTCTTTTAATGATGGCATGTATTGTAGCCTTTTAGCATTCATTTGATTAAAGGTGAAAGATGTGCATTTGATGGATCATGTTTCTTCTTTTATCATAAAACCAAAATTGACATGTCATTTCAAGTTATAGGTCTTGTCATATAGCCATCTTAAAACAAATGAAAAGAGTCTAATTTAATGGCTTCTTTATGTTTGATTAAAGAATGAAGTGATGCATTGGATGCTCTCCACTTCTTCTTCTTTTCATGCATAACTGAAATTGACAAGTGTAAGAATGGTGTTCTTGCATTTTTTGGCCTCTCTCTTCTTTCTTGCATGTGTTAGCCAAAATTTTCATGTGAGGTGTCTCGTCTTTGGCTTCTTTCTTTTAAGAAGAAACTCTTCCAAATATTTCTTCTCCTTTCCCACCAAAGGATCTTGTTAACTAAGTTGTCTTAGAAGAACAAGTGGTAGATTGGATTGGTTGAGGATACAACAAAATGAAGAGGATACGTTGACAAAGGAAAGTATTCAAAAGCAAGGCTAAAAAAGGAGAGGATAACACAACAAGGAGTTAAAGTTGTAGCAAAAGGAGTCAGTATTATAATCTCCATCTTGTTCTTATGATAATTCTTTTCCATATACCATATCATGTATAGCTTGGCATGTTGATTTGGTTATATTCCTTATACTATGTTTTCATTTCTAAAAACGTTTTGAAATCTACAGTTTAACCAAATCTTGAATGTTTTATTTTTCGATCCAACAGCGACCCCGCATCTATCTACCTATAGGCCACAATCATGGCTAGTTTATCTACTCTCTTTCATGATCGTGGGTGACTCCCCATGATTGTAGTTAATTTTTCTTCTCTCTTTCATGATCGTGGCTAACTCCCCACAATTGTGGATTTGTTCTCAAGCTTCTGCCACTATTTGCCACGATCGTGGCCTTGGGTTATATCCTGGATGTTCTTCGATTCTTTTTTAACTGCCCTTAATGGTTTCTCCTCTATAGATGGCTCTCCAAAGTTAGTCAAACCTCTTCCTTTTAGCTTAAATTCGTGTTCACTCTATTAATCTATATGTAAATACAAAATGAATACCAATTGAGTATTTAACTATAAAGATAGGATTGAAAAGACATTGAAAAGCATAAGAAAATATAGATGATTCAATCTTATGAAGTGCCCAAACACTTGAACTATTGCTTGTCCTTAAGCAAATTAAAAATTGCCAAGATATTTTTTCATTTTGTTTTAAAAAAAAATCGAGCATATGTTATCCTTCAAACTTCGAAAAACTCAAATATTGAGCTACTACGTATATTATAATATTTTCATCAATTCGTATAGACAAAGTCAAAGGTAAAATAAAACTAGGTTGGATTTTTGTCACAATGTTTACTCATTTCACTCAAGTGTTTAAGGTTGGCGTTTCAATCAATACTCTCTCTAAGAGACTAAATTACCATAGGCTTGCAGATTCTCTAATTCTTTACCACATAGATTACATGCTATCATGGATCAAAAAGGTCTTTTACTTAAGGTTGTAATGGGGTTTAGGTTAATGCGAGGCAAAAGGTCGAAGGGTAACTCATAACTATTAACAAAGTACTAAGTAAGAAGGTACAGAAATCTGGTATGCATATAAATACGACAAACTACAACTACTCATCACTAACTAATACTACTATGTTTCCTTCAATAGTAGAAAGAAAGATGCTTTTAATCAACAATGCCAAAAATAAAAAATACTTTTTTCCTCTTTTCTTTTTCTTTTTTATATTTTTTAACACTAAAACAATAAGGAAAAAATAGGAGCACAAATAAGTAAAACATGAGTAGAAGTGCCTCCCAAAACATCTCAAAATTGAATACAAAACAAAAGTCCCTAAATCATATACATCAAATGCTTATTCATTACTTTATTAAACTTGCAATAGTGTAAAGCTAATGGGTTAAATAAAGAAGGCTTTAATCATTTCCATAAAGCATGCATCTTGTCATTTCAAACCCGTTCAATGCAAGGTCTGAAGGCAATCTTCCTAGGGGAGCATCGCACATAATATAGAAACAGAATAACTATGAAATGCTACCAATAGGCTCAAAACCTCGCATGTGCTTATATGAAAATCCATCAAAACTTCATACATTACCTAATCACTTAACTATCAAATTATTGATTGAATTTATGTAACTAACTAATTCAATCAATTTATAAGATTCACCTTCCGCTCAAGCTGTCTAATTCAAATTCAATCACTCAACTCAATTCTTAGTCCAACTACTATAACAGAATGTCATGGTTCAACATTCATCACAATTCAAGCGCAAAATGAAAAAATTTTAAAGTAGCCCCACCCCCACACTTAAATGGGACATTGTCCCCGATATCCTAAAATCAATAAAAAACACAAGGCAATGAGAGTGGAAGGACTCCCCTGGATTAAAGAGGGCTCAGTGACTTGAAAGTAGAATTCACAACTCTGGTCTTGCATTACTAAAAACAAAATAGACAAAAAGCAATTAAGGTACTCAAATGAAAGAAATAATGAAAAATGAAAAAACAAAGAACTAAAATGAAAGGATAAGGTTGGGGTGCCTCCCAACAAGCATTTGTTTAAGGTCATAAGCCTGACCCTATTAAATGATATCAACAAATGTATATTAGATCTTTAAGCTCCATCACCTCCACATTGTGCATCTGACATCCCTTGAAGCAGGGCTTGAGACGATGTCCATTGAATTTAAACTCTTTCCCCATCTTGGCACTTCTGATCTCCACTACTCCATGAGGATATACTGTGTAACCTCAAAGGGGCCTATCCATCAAGAGTGTAACTTACTTGGAAAGAGATTGAGGCATAAATGATATAAAAGGACTTTCTGTCCTACCATTAATGTCTTCCTAGAGATGTTGCAATCATAGAATGCCTTAATCTTCTCCTTATAAATCTAGGCATTCTCGAATGCTTCATATTGTAACTCTTCAAGCTCTCAAAACTATAATTATTTGTAGGCACCAACAACTTTCGACTTTATGTTACATTTCTTGATTGCTCAATAAGACATGCTACAACTTTACTAGAAGGTGGCATGGCTTCCCAAAAACAAGCATGAATGGTGACATCCCTATTAGAGTCTTGTATTCAGTTCAGAGTTGAAGCACAAGCTCTGATCCTTCCTATTGAGATTCACCGTCTTCTCTAAGATGGACTTGATCTCTTGATTGGATACCTCATCCTTAACACTTATCTGAGGGCGATAGGCAATTAAGACTCGATACATCAATTGACATTTTTTTAGGAGGGCCTCAATTGTACAGTTTCAAAAGTGAGTCCCCTTATTGCTGATGATAGCTCGCGGGACTCCAAACATAGAGAAAATGTTATATTTCAAAAAAAACTACAACCACTCGAGAATCGTTAGTTCGGGTGGCTTTTGCTTACACCCATTTCGACACATAAGCAACAATAAGAAGAATATATTTAAATCCAAATGAGGAAGGAAGGACATCTACAAAGTCCATGTCCCAGACATTAAAAATCACACAAATTAATATAGGGGTTTAAGGCATTTCCCCACAAGAACCTAACTTACCTGTGCGCTGATAGTTGTCACAAGTCTTACAGAAATCATATACATTTTGGAATAGAGATGCCCAGTAGAACCCTCACTCTAGAACTTGTGAGCTATCCGCTTTAGGCCTAAATGACCTCCACATGTATAAGAGTGACAAAATGTCAAAATATAAAGAAATTTACTAGCAGGTACTCACTGTTTGATGACTTAATCCACATAAAATTGCCACAGGTAAGGATCATCCCATACATAAAAGTTTGGTAGGCTCTTCATCCTCTCCTTTTATGCCTTGGTGAAATCTATAGGAAATTTATGAGAAACCAAGAAATTCACTATATCAGCATACCAAGGAGTTGTTGATTGTACTGCATGTAGCTACTTATCTAAAAAATCATCATTTATAGGGAATATGTCAATGCCCTGCTCCATTAAGCGACTCAAATGATCTGCTGTAACATACCACTTTCATAGAGCATATTCCCGAATATATCGATGATTATTCGAAAACATACTCCATTAGGATGGCATATTAAGATGATCGAAACAAACAATTACAAATTTTTAGACATCGGATATATTTTAAGTAACCAATAATTCATTTTGGCCTATTTCATTTACAAACTTGTCCAATCATAAATATTATTCACTTAAAAAATCACACATAAATTATAAGCAGTCGAGAAATACAATTTTTGATATAAAATAATTGAAGACCTATACAGGTACAACTAATCTCGATCACTAACTCATGTTAAATTGCAATGACTATACTTCAATTACTCTAACTAGATCTCCTCTAAACTTGAAAATCAATAATGCAACTTTGATGAGCTTGCAAACTTAGTGAGTGAACCATCATCGATGTATTCACTCATGTCAGATTCACTGGGACAAGTTATATCTCAATTCAACAATTATTACATATCATCTAGTATTGAATAACACAACCCATTTCATTATACCTTATCACATACATCAAGTATATCATACTTTCACAAGTATAATAGGTAGGTTAACATTTCATGTCACAACACATCCTCATTTACTTTTCAAATATGTTTCAAACAATTCAATAGTTCATTCCAGTTTAATCATAAGATACATATAAGGATGTAAATGCAAATGCACATGTGACTCCTTTCATTTTTACTTTGTTGTGACCGGGCACCCATTTACTATCCTATATCTATTATGGATACTAGGCTCATTTCATATACTATCCCGTACCCACTGTAGATACCGGGCTCATTAATAATTAAGACTTTGGCTCTTTATGCACATTTATGAGCTTTAAACTCTTTTTCAGACTGCTCACTCTGGTCACAACTCCTTTGTCTAATCATGCATATTAATGTGATACATCATTTCATATTCCATATTTCATTACCCTTTCATTTACTATGAGCTTCTGTCACATGTACCAATTCATCGAATCTATGTCCTAAAACTCATATTGCTCACACATTTAATGTTCCTTCTAGAATTTCACATCCAATTGTTCTCACATGTCATATTTATTTTGGCATTTCACATTCAGTTATTCTCACATTTCATATTCACATACAATTAGCAAGCACTTCCAATTCAATCCCAAATATTAAGTTCCTCAGACCATCAATGTCTAGAATTCTCACAATCATATCAATAACATTTCAATATCAAAAAGCTATTCACAAAAGCTTCAGTCATAGTGAGTAAACATCTAAGCTAACTCTCAGCAAGCTACAAATAAGCTATTGCCTTAACGATCCAGCAATGTCTAGATGCTGATGTTCAATCTTGTGTATCTATCTTCATGCAATACACATATATTTCACACATCATTAAGTTGTCAATTGTAAATGCATGCTCAATTGACTTTCCCTAGTATGTATCTATATTCACAATTCTTAATCATTCAGACATCATACCTTGTATACAGCTAGTTTGCAATTAGGTTAATACCTTAAGCACACTTGAGCATGTTTAATTCATCAACCATACATTCACTAATTCTTTTTTAGTATTATACATGATCACACAATATCTCAATTCTCATTCATTCATTCCTAATGCATTATTCTTGTCTTTTGGATCACATTTGTATTCATAAGAACACTTTCATTCCCTTAACACTTATAAATTTCCAATTTAGATACATTGATACCAAAAATTCTTTTCCTTAAGTTATAACTTCAATTAACAACCTAAACTTGTCAAACACTTAACCAACTAATCCGACAATAAACTAGGTTCATTTTAAGCCTCAATCAAGTCCAAATGCATCATATTAAAATGACTTATCCTTAGTTGGCTTAAGAATCACACAAAATATAATGTTTTTCACTTCCAAGCATTTCCCATGATTGTGTATATAGCTCCCATGATCATGGGATAGCTGAACCGAAAATTCACCATCTGTTCCCTTCATTTGTTTTCAAGATTTTATCTTCTTTATACCGAATTCACTACATCCTCTTAATAGTCCATCATTTGAAACTCAATTAGACCTTAATTATACTTCAATTCCTCATCAATATCATCTCTAATAACAACTCATAATTATTCAATTGGTAGTTCATGGATTATTGTCTTTCATACATCAAAAATCAGAACACAAACTATCATTGAAGCATCATTTTTTAGAACATTTCATCATCAACATCATATACATTTCATTCCAATTCAGTCATCATTATCATTCTATTAATTCCTACCATAAAGATCATATTTCTACTTGTTAATTTCAAATTCCACCTTAATACATGATATAGTTTAAATATTGATCTATTTTATCTTCTACACTTGGTGATTATTGCCTCAAAAATGCTTAGGATACTGATTTTAGCTCATTTTTTATATCTTACATTTCTAAAGTAAAAGAGCTAAAGTTACCCATAAGTATGTCCATTGAAGTCATCTTGTCTACTTCTATACTCTATTTATTCATGGAATATGAAGAAATGCTCTCAACATAACTCACGACCATTAGAAAATTTCATAGCCATACAGAGTATAAAGAAGACAAGTTTTGTAAGACAAAAATGGGCTAGAAATGGAATAACCTAAAGAGACAAAAGGAGGGTTGTTATAGGTTATAGTGATTCAATTAAGTTTGAAAAGGAGTGGAGAAAGCTAGCTGTCCATTTTCCTACATTTTAGCCAATATCTCAAATGAAAGAAACGTGTTTTCTTTTTTGGACAACAAGAGGAGCTACCATGCTACATTTTTCCATCATGATTATCATTGGAAAAAACCTAGCTGATACAAAAGAGGAGGGGCTAATGACAACAGAAGAAGAGGATAAGAGTATGGAAGAGTAAGTTGGGAGAGCTAGTGAGAGTAGAACACAATCGAGATTGAAAAAATAACAAAGCAACTTCATATTTTGTCCCCTTTGGTTTTGAAGCAAGTGAAGCAACTGAAAAATTTTGTCTTCTCTTTGGTGCTTAATTTGAAGGAGTACTAGTGTGAAGATAGAAGAGAGAAGAGAGGTGTATCGTGAAATAGAGAGCTAGAAATAGAGTGCAAGCTGAAAGAGAAAGGAAGAAAGTGCATGAAGAATAAGGGAAAAACCGAAGAGCTAGATTAGAATTGTATGAAGAAGAGAGACAAAGCTCGCGACAAAGAAGGAGATACGTGAATAGTGACAATGGACCAAAAACTCCAACATTATTTTGTGACCTCAAGCTATAGTGAAAGAACATTAACGTGGAAGACAGAGAAGAGAATAGTGAAGAGAGTGGCGTGAGTAATGGAGTGGCCATAAAAACAAAAGAACAGTGGTGGAGAACAAAGTGAGAAGAGAATAATGAGTGAATAGTGTAGATGGACCACCATCTTTATTTATCCCATGAGTAATAGTAACAAAGGAAGAAGAAAATGTTATCTTAGAATAGAGAAAGGGCTAGGTGTTCATTTCTTTTTCACCACCAAAATGGAGAAGATGGCTCACACTTGGAACACAAAAATGGAGATGAAAGGCTAGCTTCCCGATGCCAGTTCAACGAGATTATCAACGCCAAGTTACGGTTAAGCTATTTTTATCACTTTAAGGTTGTAATTTCTTTTTCGATTGTTGTGTTGTTGGTGTTGATTTGATTAGGTTTTCAGATGAATGATCTTAATATGATTGTTTTACTTCGAACCTACTGCTAAAACATTTAATGTAATCCGTAATCATTTTTTTTATGTTTGTAAGTAGCATCTAATGATCATTAATCCTTAGAAACAACACAGCTTAGGTTAGATAACCAGAACGTGTGAGCTTACTGCCTATATTGATCATTTTTCAATTCATAATGCAACTTCCAAATTGAATCTAGAGATCGTATCCTAGGTTATTCAATAGTTAGGTTTAATTAATGATCTTATCTTGATTAAGCATGACCTAAGGGAAAATCGAGATTAGTAGAGCGCTCTATTAATCTTAGATCAATAGTCTGTAAAGAGTTATAAAGATGTTAGGATGATGGAATATGCTTGATTGTGTTTAGGCCGAGACTGACCCTAAAACTAGATCGTACTTATATTCAACACTTTTCTCATTTTCGATTGCCTGTTTTAATTTATTTTGATTGCTTACTTTTTAATTTATAAATTGCTTAAAAATCCAAAAAAAATTATATTTTCCTTACATCAATTAATTTTGTTACAAAAATTAACTACAAATTTTAGTGTGCAAAGTCAAGTAAATTTTACAGTATACTCGACACACGTTGTAAAACTTTGGCACCGTTATGGGGGAGTATGGTAGTTCAAATTTCATATTTTATTTTAGTTGATGTTTTGCGAATATATTTGTTTCTTTTTTATCATTTGTTAACTTTTAAAAGTTTATAAATGTTGGTGTATGTTAGTGACTAGATTTCCTCGTAGAGAAAGTGACTAGATTTCCTCGTAGAGAAATTAAGCAACTTGATATAGAGATCGAGAGAACACTATGGAGGTTAAGAAAAGAAGCATGAACAACGTTAGTAGGAGACTCAAAAACCTAAATCTGAAGCAACTATGAAAAATTTGAGAATGAAGATAGAATTGTCTGCACCATACTTAACCCAAAAACCCCTATGCATTACATTTCCTAAATTTGCTGAACATGTTACCTTTGAGTTAAAATCTGGATTAATTCATTTATTATCCAATTTTCATAGTCATGCAGGTGAGGATGCATACAAGCATCTCAAGGAGATCGATGTGATTTATTTGAGCATGAAGTCTCCATGGGTGATAGACGAGTAAATAATGTTGAGAGCCTTCCTGTTCTCACTCAAAGATACAACAAAAGATTGGTTGTTGGAGATGAAGAGACTATTTTTAGAGAAATATTTTTAGACCTCAAAGATGACAAATATTCGAAGTAGATATGTTGCATCAAACAGCATAATGGAGAATCTCCTTATGAGTATTGGGAGCAGTTCAAGAAGTTATGTGCCAGTTGTCCGCACCACAACATACCAGAGCAACTTCTCATCCAACATTTATGTGAAGGATTGTTATCAGTGGAGAGGAGTTTGGTTGATGCAACAAGCGGTGGGGCACTTTGCAAGAAGACTCCTATTGAAGCTAGGATATTACTTGATTGGGGTTGCCGCTAACACCCAACAATTCGGAACTCACAACGATGTTTGAAGAGTAAATGAGGTAAGCACTTCATCCATTGAACATCGCTTAGATGAACTAACATCTTTTGTGAGATAGATTGTAGTTGGACAGGCACAAGTGAAATTGTGTGGAATATGCTCAAGCATGAGTCATCCAACTAATGAGTGTCCGACATTACAAGAAGGAAGTTGGAGTAAGTGAATGCTACAGGAGGAAACTTCTCGAACCAATACAACCCATACTCGTAGACGTATAACCCAGGCTAGAGGGATCACCCCAACTTGAGTTATGGAGGAAACTGATAACAAAATTTCTTCCAAAATTAGCCATGAGGAGTACAAGGATTTCAGCGAAGGCAACAAAGAGCACAGGGAGCTTCTTCTTCCAGTTCAGGCACATCTTTAGAAGATCTTGTTAAGAATATTACTACAAATAATCTACAATTACAACAGGATATGCAGCAATTCCAACAAATTTGCAACAACTATTGCAGCAAAATGTATAATAAATTCGACAAGAATCAATAGCAAGCACACAAAAATTTGAAAAATCAAATAGGTCAGTGTTGGAGTTACGTAAATATAGTGCCCTGGAAAGAAAATGTATTTATATATAACTTAATTTTCTTCCAGTTACTTTTGCTTAAAATATTTATTATTAATAAAACAAAAGAATTTGTTTTATTTGTATGAGCATTATATATATCTAGTCTTAAGGTACCAAGATTCTTTTATAAGTAATATACATATACACGGAGATGTATGGGAAACATGTATATTATTAGAATCTAAATTAGTTGATTCATAGTTGAATAATCAAGTCGGTCACTTGATTATGGTTCTGACTGTAGTTTTGCGATTTATCTCCATGTAAGTAAAAGAGTTTACTTTAAGGGAATGACAAGTTTCATATCATGATAGTAGTTGACTATCGACAATGACACTATTAAATGAATTTAGAATCAAGTATGTTTTAAAGAATAAAGTGGGTTGTTACTTTAATCTTGATGAGTGGTGAACTCATATGTGTTTCATTATAATTCTTGATATGATCATAATGGATTTGTACAAAATATCAATCTAGTATCTACATATTGGAATTATTAATTGAAACATGTATTAGGGAACATTCTCTCAAATAAAGAGTTTATAGCGATATGATCACTTTTTGATGTTTTTACGGAGTTTGGTGATTAAACTAGCACTAGTAGTTTGATGGACTAGCTACCCATCAAGTCTTAGCACCAGGATGAGATCTTGTGTGTTAATCACCATATTGAGTAAAACAGGAGACCTAGAAGGAAAAAGAAACATAAAGTAAAACGGTAATTTTACTTTTTATTCAGTGGATACCTATAATATGGTTCATAATAAAGTTTACAATTGGGCATCTTATTTGAAATATGTATTCTCATAATACTTAGTAATTCAAGAGTTCAACCAATTGTCTTTAGTGGAATGACATTTGATTAATAAGCTAGAATTAATTCTAATGAGATTAAATTAATTCCAGGTTTATTAGAGCTTGAATTATATAAGTCCAATTAAATTCCCCATTTGGCTTTTTGGACGGTTATCAAGCAAAGTAAGAAATATAAATAGAGGTTTTAAGACCCATGATTGATTATTGGACTTACTTTAATTAGAAGCCCAAATGAACATTTAATATTGGGATTGACTTTAGTTTAATTTGATTAATTAGATTAATTAAAGTAAAACAAAGTTATTAAAGGAAGAAGGAGGGCATATTTTGGTTTTTTATACCTAAATGTGCAGCTGCACATTTAGTAGTGAATTTCTAAATTAAAGATGGTTTTTATCATGCTTTATCATCATTAAATGGAGTAATGATCTTATTGTTAAATGGTTTAATGGTTGTCTTTTAATGATGGCACGTAATGTAACCTTTTAGCATTCATTTCATTAAAGAAAGGAAGAGGTGCATTTGCTGTATTTTTTCTTCCTTCTTTCATCCTTAACCGAAAATGAGAAGGTCTCATTTAGGTTATTGGTATTTTTATATAGTCATCTTAAATAAATGAGAAGAGTCTCATTTATTAGCTTCTTTATGATTGATTAAAGAATGAAGTGATGCATTAGATGCACATTACATCTTTCTTTCATGATAGCCAAAATTGACAAGGAGAGCAAGAAGTGTTCTTGCATCTTGTTGACTCTCTCTCTCCTCTTCTCTCATGCATGCATAGCTAAAACTTGAATGAGAAGAGTCTCATTTTTGGCTTCTTTCTTCTAAGAAAAATCTCTTCAAACATATTTCTTCTCCTTTCCCACCAAAGGATCTTATTAACCAAGTCGTCAAAGAAAGACAAGTGGTAGATCGGATTTGTCGAGATACAACAACAAGGAGGGGATACATTGACAAAGGAGAGGATACAAAAGTGAGGAGTCCAAGCTGCAGCAAGGAGTCAGTATATTTCTACCACCTTGCTATTAAGTAAATTATTTTCCTTATATCCTATCATGTATAGCTTAAACATATTTATTTAGTTATGATATCATGTTTATTTAGTTACGTTATTTCTATTGTGTTTTTTATTTTGAAAAAGTTTTGAAATCTACTGTTTAATCAAATCTTTCATGCTTTCATTTTCGATCCAATAGTCAGATGGTCATGAGACTCAATTGACTAGAATCACAATATGGAGGAAAATTGCCATACTAATCTGAGGTAAACTTAAAGAATGTTAGTGTCATAACCCTGAAGGGCGAAAAGGAGATTGAGAGTCCTAAGAGAACTCTATCAAGGATTGCTACTGAGGAAGAGATCAAGAAGGAATTGGGAAAGGAAAAAAATTAGTCATTGAGTAAGGTAAATTCTGAAAGTCCCAATATTACTAAAACTAACCTTTCACTTTTTCCAAGCAGATTGATAAGACCAAACAAGGAGGAGAAAGATAAAGAGATATTGGAGACTTTTTGAAAGGTTGAAGTCAGCATACCTTTGCTCGAGGCAATCAAGCAAGTACAAAGGTATACCAAAT
Source organism: Erythroxylum rotundifolium (assembly GCA_027563915.1). Lineage (NCBI taxonomy): Eukaryota > Viridiplantae > Streptophyta > Magnoliopsida > Malpighiales > Erythroxylaceae > Erythroxylum > Erythroxylum rotundifolium. The sequence goes on along the minus strand of JAOSBO010225667.1, from coordinate 20,632 downwards.
TCCTTAAGGAACTGTGTTCATATAAAAGGAAACTGAGGGGTGATGAGAAAATGATGATGGGTGAGAATGTGTTAGCATTATTTACAAAGATGCCTCCAAAATGCTGGGATCAAAGTATGTTTACCATTCTTTGCAAAACTGGTAATACTATGATCAATAGAGCTATGTTGGACTTGGGTGCTTTTATTAATGTGATGCCTCGTTCGATTTTTGCTTCTTTGAATTTAGACCATTTAAAACAAACGAGTGTAATCATATAATTGGCTGATTGTACTAATGCTTATCTTGATGGTATGGTTGAGGATGTTTTGGTGCAAGTAAATAAGTTAATGTTTCCTGTAGATTTTTATGTTATAGATATGAGTGATGACATCTTATGTAATTCGATATCTATCTTATTGGGGAAACCGTTCCTTAATACGGCTCAAACTAAGACAGATGTTCGTTAGGGCACCCTCACAATGGAATTTGATGGGAAGTGATTCGTTTCAATATTTTTGATGCCATGAAACATCCTCCTAATGATCATTATGTTTTCTCTATTGATGTGATTGATCCATTGGTGCAGGAAATGTTTAAATTAAGTTGCAGGGATTATTTGGAAATGGTTTTAACTAAGAATATTGAAGTAGAAGCCAACACTCATGTTAAGATTGGAGAAGAACTTATACAAGTGATAGCTGCCTTAGATTAATTGGAAATCTCTTCAAAAAGTTATGATTTGACTTTTATACAAATATTTGAAGCTCACCAAAAGTTGTTACCTTCTGATGTGCAAGCACCATAATTGGAATTGAAGCCATTCCCTAAACATCTGAAGTATGCCTATTTGGGAGATAAGCAGACTCTCCTAGTTATCATTTTGGTAGAGTTAACTTCAAATCAAGAGGAGAGGCTAATTCAAATGCTAAGAGAGCATAAGAAGGCTATTGGGTGGATGGACTATTACAGATATCCAAGGGATAAGTCCTCCCATATGCATGCATCGCATTTTGTTGGAGGAGGATGCAAAATACACAAGGCAAGCTCAGTGTAGGCTAAATCCTCTAGTAATGGAAGTTATGAAGAAGAAGGTGCTGAAGCTTCTTAATGCTGGGGTTATCTACCCAATTTCTGATAGTAAGCGGGTAAGTCCTATCCTGGTGGTTCTAAAGAAGTCTGGAATCACCATTGTGACAAACCAGGAAGGTGAGTTGGTTCCCGCCTAAGTGTAAACCAGGTGGCGAGTATGTATTGATTATAGAAAGTTAAATTCTGCTACTCGAAAAGACCACTTTCCCCTTCCTTTTATTGATCATATGCTTGAGAGATTGGTAGGTTATGACTATTATTGTTTCTTAGATGGATTTTTATGTTATCTTCAGATCTCGATCACACCAAAAGATCAATAGAAGACTACATTTACATGCCTATTTAATATGTTTTCCTACCGAAGAATGCTATTTGGATTATGTAATGTAGCTTCCACGTTTCAAAGTTGTATAGTAAGCATTTTTTCAGAATATATTAGAAGATTATCGAGGTATTTATGGATGATTTTAGTATGTATGGATCTTCTTTTAATGAACGTCTTGAGAATCTTGTCATTATCTTGAAACAATGTATAGAAACTAACCTTGTGTTGAACTGGGAAAAATGTCATTTTATGGTGGATTAAGGTATAGTTTTAGGCCATGTGATATCTGTTAAGGGTATTGAAGTAGACAAGTCTAAATTTAATTTTATTTCTTCTTTACCTTACCCCTCTACTATGAGGGAAGTGCATTCTTTTCTTAGGTACGTAGGTTTTTATCAAAGGTTCATTAAGGACTTTTCGAAGATAGTCGCACCACTATGCAAGATTCTTTAACAAAATGTCTCTTTTGAGTTCGAAGAAAAGTCTAAGAAAGCATTCAACAAACTTAAGGACTTTCAGACATCCCCATAGATGATTTAACCACCAAATTGGAACCTTCCCTTCGAGATCATGTGTGATGCGAGCAATTATGTAATAGGGACAGTTAGAGGACAAAGAGTGGAAAAGGCTTGGTATGCCATCTACTATGCTTCAAAGACTCTAAACTCAACTCAATTGGATTATTCCACTACTGAAAAAGAACTATTATTTGTGGTTTTTGTTTTAGAAAAATTTCAATCCTATTTGCTTGGTTCAAAAGTGATTGTTTATTCTAACCATGCAGCTTTACGATACTTGCTCACAGAGAAAGAAGCAAAACTAAGGTTGATTAAGTGGATTCTCCTCCTTTAAGAATTCAACTTGGAGATCAGAGATAAAAAAGGGGCATAAAATTTTGTGATGGACCATCTTAGCCTTTTAATAAAGGAAGAAGATGATATCCCTCTATGAGAAACCTTTTCGGATAAACAATTATTTTCTGTCGATGTGAAATCACTATGGTATGCAAACATTGACAATTTTTTAGTTGCTAACGAATTACCTAGTAGTTTATCAAGGGCTCAGAGGGATAAGTTATGGAGTGAAGTGAAGTATTATGTATAGGATGACCTGTATCTTTGGAGGCACTATGTAGATCAAGTTATCAAAAGGTGTGTACCAAAAAACGAATCATCATCAATTTTAGCCTTCTTCCATTCGTACACTTGCGAAGGACATTTTGGAGTGAAAAAGACAACTCATAAAGTTCTAGAGGTGGCTTCTACTACCCAACATTGTTCAAAGATGCATATACCTTCTACAAATCCTGCGATAGGTGCCAACGGTCAGGTAACCTCTCCCATAAGGATCAATTGCCACAAACTCCTTTACTTTTCTATTAAATTTTTTATGTTTAGTGCATTGATTTTATATGACCTTTCCCTTCATCTTTTAGTTTTACTTATTTATTGCTTGTGGTTTATTATGTTTCTAAATGGGTGGAAGCCAAAAGCCACTAGGACTAACAATGTCAAGGTCATTACAGATTTTATTAAGGCTAACTTTTTTCTAGGTTTAGGAAACCAAAAGTCATTGTTAGTGGCAAAGGAACCCACTTCTGCAACAGGGTGATGGAAGCAATATTCAGAAAATATCACATCACACACAAAGTTTTGTTTACCATCCCCAAACCAATGGGGAACTTGAAGTCTTAAATTGAGAAAACCGTGTAGCCCAATAGGAAGGATTTGAGTGTAAGACTAGAAGATGCATCATAGGCCTATAGGATAGCTTACAAAACACCCATTGGAATGTCCCCATATAGGCTAATGTGTGGGAAGTCATGTCATCTTCCTGTGGAATTACAACATAAGGCATATTGAGCAATCAAAAGATGCAACATGCACTTGGATGATGCAGGAGTGCATAGGAAGTTACAGCTTCGAGAGTTGAAAAAGATGAGGAATGAGTTATATCAAAATGCAGTGATATATAAGGAGAGAACAAAAGCTTTTCATAATAAGATGATTTTGAGGAAAAGCTTCTTGGTGGGCCAAAAAGTGTTACTATATCATTCCAAACTCAACTCTTTTTAGGTAAGTTGCGTTCTCGTTGGGTTGGTTTATTTGTTATTACTCTTGTTTTTCTTTTTGTTGCAGTGGAGATACAACACCTTAAAACTGATAAGACATTCAGAGTGAATGTCATCGCTTGAAGTCATATTATGAGGGCTTCCAAACAGAGGATTAGGAGGTGTTGATGCTGGATGATGTGACACTATCACATGATGTACGTAACTGGAGGTCGAGCCAATGATGTTAAAAAAAGGCTCTATTTAGGAGGCGACCCAAGGGGAGTTAATTTTGGTCTTTTACATTTTCACATTTGCTAGTTTTTTAACTACTCCATTTCTTGCATTTGATTTTACATTGAGGACAATGTGAGTTTTAAGTGTAAGGGTGGGATATGCTAGTTTCTATGCATATTTTTAAGCTTAACTGTGGCTTATGTGGCTTCTTAGGCAGTTTTCAAAATCAAATAAGCAAAATCAAAATTTTTCTTTTTTTCGAGTGCTTTTATGATTATTTATTCATAATTAGATCGTGAATTGACTAGAAAAATAAATAGCAATATTTTGGAATATGCTTTTGCTCTTGTGATTAGTTAATGTACATTATTCTTAAAAGAACGGTGACTAGTGGTAGACAAAAACTAGTGAGGTTTTGAGCCATATTAGACTGACATTTTCATATTAGTCTCACTATTTTGTTTGTTATGAGTGACCTTCATGACATATACATCCTTACTTTGTGTTGAATTTCTATTTGAGACCACATTGTTTATCACATGTATGCTAATGAAAATGATCAGGCATTCTTTGTTGATTATAAGCTATATTAGCCAAACAGCGTGCCCATTCATATGAATTTTCCTTGCTAACCCTTTTGAGTTGTATTAACCTTTTATTTTGTATAAATCACATTACATCCACCTAACCAAATGTCCTACCCAAGCTTTAAAGCTAATGGAGCATTTGTTAATTCTTGATGAATGTGATTGTTCAAAAGTCTAAGTGTGGGGGCTTGCTTACATGTGGGTTTGGTTAAATTTGTTAAAAGCTCATGTTACGAATCCTATGTTGATATGGCCTCTTTTAAGTTTATATTTAACAAAAAGAGAAAAAATTAAATAAAAAAGTATGAAGGAGGCAATACAATTATTGTGAAAAGTCATTAATTAATAGTTTATCCTCCTTCAGTTATATTGGTTGGGTGTTTGAGTATATGACATATGAAGAGGATGTTATGTTGGATGGAGCATTTCATTATGCTATGTTCATATGGTTTATAATGTGAGAGCTAATTAAGTTGTGAAACATGGTTATCGCAGTCTTTATGGCTGTCGGTACCCAGTTTTGAATGAATGCTAACTTGTGCATTTAATTTTTCATCAAGTGTTACTTTTACTTCACTAACATAATGGCTTTCAAACTACATTAAGCAAAGTGCATCCATCCTTATCCTTACCCACATTACAACCCTAGAGATAAACTATTAACTAAATGATATGCAAATTTATGAACTGTTGTGATCATGAATGGTGTTTGAGTGTACCCATGAAAATATCTTGTTCAAACACTTTTTGTCCAAGCCTACCTCTAGATTTTTCAGTTTCTAAAGGTGGTGAATATTGATTAATAATGAGTATAAGCTTAAATGTTGAGTTTTTGCTACATAGTCATTCATCTTTACTTATGACTATCTATTCTTGGAAGATTTGGAAAATGAGTAAAAATGTTGGTTTGTGATTTTGATTTTGACAATTTGCCCGAGGATGGTCAAAAGCTAAGTGTGGGGGAATTTGATATATGTTTAAATGTTGACACTTAGTGATTAATGCCTTAGAAATTCCTAAGATATTTATTTTAGCTCCTTTTTATCTTAGGTACATTTTGAAAGTAAACAGAGCGAGAACAAAACCATGAGTGAAAAAAATAACAAAGCGACTTCATATTTTGTATACTTCAGTTTTGAAGCAAGTGAAGCAGCTAGAAAAGTTTATCTTCCCTTTGGTACTTAATTTCAAGGAGCAGTAGTGTTAAGATAGAAGAGAGAAGAGAGGTGTATTGTGAAATAGAGAGCTGGAAATATAATGTGAGCTGAAAGAGAAAGGAAGAAACTGCTTAAAGAATAAGGGGAATTGCATGAAGAAAAGAAGACAAAGCTTATGGCAGAGAAGAAGGAGATACATGAATAGTGACAATGGACCAAAAACTCCAACATTATTTTGTCACATCAGGCTATAGTTCAAGAGCATTAATATGGAAGAGACAAAGAAAATAATAGTGAAGAGAGTGGAAGGAGTAATGGAGTGGCCATAAAAACAAAAGAAGAGTGGTGGAGAACAAAGTGAGAAGAGAAGAATGAGTGAATAGTGTAGATGGAACACCATCTTTATTTATCCCATGAGTAAATAGTAACAAAGGAAGAAGAAAGCATTAGCTTGAAATAGAGAAAGCGCTAAATTTTCATTTGTTTTTCACCACCGAAATGGAGAAGATGGCTCACACTTGGAGCACAAAAATGAAGATGAAAGACTAGCTTCCCGACATCGGTTCAACAAGAATATCGATGCTAAGTTACGGTAAGCTATTTTTATCACTTTAAGGTTGTAATTTCTTTTTGGATTGTTGTGTTGTTGGTGTTGATTGCATTAGGTTTTTGGATGAATGATCTTAATTTGTTATTTTGATTGTTTTATTTCGAACTTACTGCTAAAATGTTGAATGTAATCCATAGTCGTTACTTTTGATGCTTATAAGTAGCATCTAATGATCGTTAATCATTAGGAACAACATAACTTAGGTTAAATAACCCGAACGTGTGAGGTTACTACCTATATTGATCTTTTTTCAATTTATAATACGGTTGCCAAATTGAATCTAGAGATGATATCCTAAGTTATTCGATAGTTAGGTTTAATTAATGATCATATCTTGGTTAAACACAACGTAAGGGAAAACTAAGATTAGTACAGAGTTCTATTAGTCTCAGATCAATAGTCCAAAGAGATTTGTAAAGATGTTAGGATGATTAAATATGCTTGATTGTGTTTAGGCCGAGATTAACCCTAAAACCGAATCCTATTTATATTCAACACTTTTCTAATTTTCGATTGCTTGTTTTAATTTGTTTTGATATTTTAATTTTTATTTAATTTCTAAATTGCTTAAAAATCCAAAACCCCCTTTAATATTTTCCTTGCATTAATTAATTTCGTCACGAAAATTAACCGAACAGTCCCTGTAGATTCGATCCTTATTCACCATAACTACAAATTTTAGTGTGCAGAGTCAGGTAAATTTTACAGAGCACTTGACACATGCTATCAATAAATCAAGATAACTAGCTCTCCATTCATGCAAGCTCATCATAAAATCAAGGTGGAAATGGTTTGAAAACTAAATTATTTCCATCTTGAGTTTGAAACTTTTGTAACTAAAACACATATATATAAGTCATTAAGTAAGTCAACTCCATCAATTTTCAAAAAGATAATCAATGTTGAATTTGACTTTTTTTATAAATTGAATCAAATTCAAATAATTCTATAAAAATTATAGAGTCTTATAAACATTCTAAATGTGTCTAATAAAAAATTCCAGATCCTAATTCTTAGGAATTATTTATTAATAAATCGGAAATAGCCAGCATATGATATGTGTATGACGCTTGTCATATTACTTCTGACACAAGTCAAACATTAGATCATGTATGCATAACATAATCACTTTAACAATAAGTGTCATGCATCTCATACACGTGGAAAAATCTCATCTTGCATTTGCATACATAAAATTCATTAAAAAAACTTTTATAAAAATTAATATGGAATTTACATGCAAGCATGTTCATCACATTTCCATAATTTCCAGAACTTAAAACATGAATCAAGCTAAAACTAAATTCGTAAGAAAATAGCAAATGACATTTAATTGCTTTTTTTTTACAAAAACATAAAATAAAACCTTATAAACATTTATGTGAAAGAAAATCAGAAAAACAATTTTTCTAGAATTATTTACGAAATTTTCAAAATCAGAACATTCATATAGTTTTCCAGAAATTCCCACAAACTAGCATATGAACAGTCTGGATATTAATTTGAAATAAAATAGCAAATGACATTCAATTGCAATTTCCTTTAGTATAAATGTAATATAACATCTTATAAACATTTATGTGATAGAAAATCGGAAAAAAATTTAATTTTACATGAATTATTCTGAATCAACATGCAAGTCAGTCACAACCCAGCAAACACTTTGCACGTGGTCAATACACCATCTACAACATGCATAAATTAACTCTGATACCACTATTGGGTTAGCCACAGTTTCATGCATCATATGCATGCATATGCAATGGAAGTGTCGAAATCAAGATTCTGACACCATGATAACCCAAAAATCACAGCATCACTCATTCATGCTTGGATATGTAAAGAAAATGAAATATAACATTTTACCTTTTGTTTCTCCTCCCTTCTTGATTCTTCTCCTTGTTTGGGTTATTGCAAACATCAAAACCTTTCTTGATCACCCAAGAATAAGAAAAGAAGAAGAAGAAAAAATATATAAGGGTAATTTAAGCACCAAACTAGATTAGTTCTAGTAGATGCTCAAGATGATAGAAGATAGATTAAGAATCTTATTACATGCACTTTGATTCATACAACAATTGCATGAATTGGAAGAACAAGGTTCTTGATACCTCTCTCTCACTTTAGAACTCTTCTAGAGCCCTTATGCTCTCACTTATGAGTGTATGAAGTGGTAAGACCTTGTGTACATAAGTGAAGAACTCACTTATATACTCGTTCATACCATCTATCATGATCATGTCATTTTTAAAAATTGGGCTCGCCTAGCCACGATCGTGGCCTACTCAAATTTAGCCATGCACACTATGTTTTTCATCGGCTATTTTATGTGTGTCACCTTTAGGTTCCTGTTTATTTTAGGCACTTGGATTAGCTCTTAATTTAAACAAATCATGAAGGACTTCATGATGCTAATTTGCTAGAATACAAGTGATTAACAAACGAACTCTTTGATAGTTAATTATCCAACTTACGAACCTTTTCATAGACAATTATCATGCAATTCGTCCTTTTACCATACTATACTCCACTTAGTTCGGAGTACGGGCTATGTGTCAACTTCTACTAGACTGACTATGTCACATCTAGTCTAAGTGATGTTAATTCTTATCCTAGGTTCTCATTACTCTATGTTTCATTAAAGACTTTATTAACGACTCATAACTACTCTGACAAGAGACTCCCGAGTAATGACCCTAAAAAGTGATCGTGGGTATCATCTCCTTCTATCAGGAGTGTTGAATCCTTTATTGACTACACAATTACCTTTGAATACCAATAGCTGTACCTAATCACCGTCCTAAGAGTGACCTCGTCTTGATGTAACAAGGATTGATGTCAAGGCATAGGATTAGTATCCAAGATATCCTTGAGTACCTAAAGTCGAAAGATATCTACACCATTGCTACGATGAGATTAGTCATTGATATTCAATAGATGATTCATATGATAATCTCATAGCGGGTCATTCGATGTACTTACTACCCTTAGGAAGCATCCACATGTTAACTCTAAACATCTCATGATTGTAGTTTATAAGATCCACTGCTTTATCAAATCAAGGAGTCTAACATGTGCTAGTTTGTCTAGGTTAATAATGTCCTATCTTATTAATCCTATATCTAGGGATTATTTAGATACTAACATAATTGCACATAATAGGAATCTCATTATTATGATCTCATCATGATTTCCTTTATGTTATGTTTTGTATCATGTACTTCATTAATTTGATTTACGATCAATATCAATTCATATAAAATGAATATCAAGTTAATGGAAAATGCCTTTCACTTTATTAATCAAAATAAATTTAGTATAAAAGTGTTAAAGGTGATTGCCTTTTGAGCACTACACTAGTAAGTTTTTGGTTTGGCTTTTGATGCATGAAAGACAATGATTTGTGGGTTGTGAATTGAATAAGTTTGAGCTGGAATTGAAAATGATATTAATGAGTAATAGAAGTACATTTACGGTACAACTGGGGTATAACTATTGGACTATTATGAAGGTGTTTTGAATTTGGTTTCAAGGTGTGAGAATCTAGGAAATGGAAGGAAAAAGGGTACTCCATAATTGTGGCACTCATCCCACGACCATGGACAGATGCATTAGCTTCTGTCACAATCGTGGGAAGGTACTCAACAATCATGGGAAAGGTTTTGACATGGTAATTTCTGTTTTGTGCAATTGTTGAACCACATGAGGATAAGTCACTCTAATTTTGTGTATTTGGACTTGATTAAGGTTTGAAATAAACCTAGATTGATACTTGATGAGTTGATTAAAGTGTTCGATAAATTGAAGTTGTTAATTGATATTATACCTTAAGGAAAAGATTATTTGATATCAATGTATCTAAGTTTGGATTGTAGGAGGGTTAAAGAAATGAAGATGTTCATATGAATACAAATGTATTCAAAAGGACATAAATAATGCATTAGGAATGAATAAATGAAAATTGGGAATTATGTGAATACTTGTAATGCTAGAAAAGAGTTAGTAAATGTATGGTTAATGAATTGAGCATGATCAAGTATACTTAAGGTATTAACCTAATTACAAACTAGCTATGTACAAGCTATGATATATGTATATATATCATGTTTCAATGCATGCTCAATTGACTTTCGGAGTATGTATCCTTATTAACAATTCTTAATCATTATATATATGTGTGTGTGTGTGTGTGTGTGTGTGTGTGTATAGATATATGTATATATATACGTGTGAATGATTAAATAATCATCTGATTGGCAAATTAATGATGTGTGAAATATGTGTGTATTACATGAAGATAGATACGCAAAAGTGAATGTCAGCATCCAGACATTACAGAATCATCAAGGCAATATCTAATCTGGAGCGTACTATGAGTAACCTAGATGTTTCTCACTAGGAATGATTGTATTTTCTTAAATGTCAATTATTGAACTGATATTTATATGAATATGATAATTCCAAACATGGACGGTCTGAGGAGTTTAATAATCAGGATTGTATTGAAAGTGCTATCAATTTGCATATGAATATGGAATGTAAGGAACTGGATATGTAATGCCGAATTGGATCCGTTAAATTGTCGAACTAGATTCGATGAATTGATACATGTGTCAAATGCACACAAGAATGAAAGGTAAATGAAATATGGCATATGGCATATGGCATTACATTGAAATGCATAATCATATAAAGGTGTTATGACCAGTCTGAAAAAGTACTTAAAGCTCATAAATGTGAACGTGGAGCCACTAGCTCCATTATTATTGAGCCCAGTATCTATAAGGGATATAAGACAATATCTTAAATAAGCCTAGTATTCACAAGGAATACAAGATAGTAGATAGGTGCTCAGTCACAATAAAATAAAAATGAACAGAGTCATATGTGCATTTGCATATACTTCCTTATGTTTCATATGACTGATTAATGTGAATAATTCAAATGTTTGAAATATAGTTGAAAGGTAAATAATGATGTTTTCTTATATAATATGTTAATTTACCTAATATACTTGTGAAAGTATAATTCTCAATAAGGCATAAATGAAATATGAAGTGATATGTATAACTTGTTGAATTGAAATATGTCTTATCTCTATAAATTTGACTTTAGTGAATACATCGATGATGGTTTACTCATTGAGTTCACAAACTCATCAAAATTGCATTGTTGATTTTCAAGATTTAGAGAATATCTAGTTAGATTAATTAAACTATAGCTACTGTATCGGATATTAGTTAGTGATCGGAATCAATTGTACCTACACAAGTCTTCAGTTATTTTGTATTAAAAATTATATGTCTCAACTATTGTACAATGTATGTGTGAATTTTGAAATGCAAAGACATCTACGACTAGACATGTTTGTAAAGGAAATGGGCCAAAGTGAATATTAATTTTCTTAAGGTGTGTTTTATGCTTGAAATTTTTGTAATGAGTTGTTTTGATCATCTTAACGTGTTATCCTCATAGAGTATGTTCTCGAATAATCGCCAATATGTTTAGCATATGCTCTATGAGAGTTATGTGATACATTACATGCTTTTAAACTTAACCAAATGTCCTACCCATTCCATAAAAATAGTGGAGCATTTATTAATTGTTGATGATTATGGATGTACAAAAGTTTAAATATAGGGGTATGCACATATATGGGGTGTTTATATTTGTTAGAATTTCATGTTATGAATTCCATTGTTGGTGTAGTTATTTTAATTTTTATATCAAAAAAAGGAGAAGAAAGAAAAAGAGGAAAGCAAAATAAAAGAGGAAAAAGTAAAAAATTAAAAAACGTTTAAATAAAAGTATCAAGGAGGAAATGCATATGTTTTGCAAAGTTACTCATTATTACTCCTTCCTCTTAAATATGTGATGAAAGGGTTACTTGAGTAAAATGTGAATGAGGGAGTTGTAGTTCTTAAGGCTCGCTACCTATAGTTACAAGGTTTTGTTTATTATCAAATTTTGTGAGTTATATTACTCGATATAGGTTTTGGCTTGAGAGCTTGAATTTAAGCTAGGAACATAGGTTTTGCATTCATCACAGTTTATGTATACAATTGTAAATGAATGTTAGTTTTTACACTTGATGTTATATTGAGTGTTTTTCTTATTTCACTAGCTTTGATGGCTTTTATAATACTTTACCTAAACACATCTCACCTTACCCTTGCCCACATTACAACTTTGAAAAGCCCTTTGATTCATGATTTTGCATATGACCTTTAGTGGTGAAGAAATGAATTGATTTGCAAAGTTATGGAATGTCTTGATTGTGAATAATATTTGAGTGCCACGAATACATCTTATTTAAACATATTTTCCAAGTTTACCTCTTGATTGCTCAGTTTTTAAAGGTGATGAATTTTGATTGATCATGAGTAAAACAGTTGAATGTTGAATTCTTGCTATGGTTTTTGAAAATTATTCAGCTTTGCTTATGGTTATATATTCTTAGGAAATATGGAAAATGAGTAAGTATTTTTGAGTCTATGATTTTGATTTTAATGTTTTGCCTGAGGACTATCAAAAGTTAATTGCGGGGAAAATTGATACATGCTTAATTGATTATATATTTATTCCATAAAATTTAGTGATTAATGATATGAAAATGCTTAAGATACTTACTTTAGTTCATATATGGATTTAGGTATAATTTAGAAGTGAAAGAGCTAAAGTGAGTCGAAAGCACAATAGTTGAGCCGTTTTTTTGAAATTTATAATCCTTTGTCTTCATAGAGCAAGAAGAAGAAGATTAAAAACAATAGAAGATAAGAGAACATTAAGAAAGATGAGATATATATTGAAAACATCAAAAGTGACAACTAATTTATTAAATTCCACATTCAAGAACTCCAATCCTCCCCATACATATCAAACTCCACCATTTGATACAAGACAACTCTTAGCATTTCCCACTTCGGTTGCATCACCTTCAACCTGATACACCACCTAATCCTAACATGCATAATATGTTTCTTTAGAAAGATAAATCAGTTGATCACCTTACTGACAAAGTTATCATGTGTTTGTTACGAAGAAGTAGTAGCAAGGTTGACTGGTTTAAGATAGTGTGTTGCAAAGCTCGATCAATGGGGATCACCTTTATTCTTTGGTTAGTTGTCCAAAATAAGCCCAACATTATAGATCGAATGCCTTTCTTACAAGTTGATAAATCTTTCCTGATGTGTTTGGTGCATGAAGAATCTAGAAACCATCTCTTTTTTGAATTCCCTCCTAATAAATAATTAGGTTCACAGTACCTCGAAATGTCATGACCCGGAACTACATTGTTTGAGCCCAATTTTATAACATAAATTTGTGACATTTTCATGATTTTTGCTGTACTTTTTGACTCCTATCTCTAGCTTTTGTGCTTAAATTGATTCTTGAGTGTGTGCCTTTATTTTATGTAGTTTGAAGGTGAAAATTGCCACAAATCAGTGTTAATTGTTCTAATTAATTTTCTGAGAACAATTGATACTGCAAACTACCATCCTTTTATTATAGGAGACTCAAGGAAAAGGAAGTCAAAAAGACCTTGTGGAATGAAAGAAGGTTAAAGTGAAGTCAACGCAATAGGAAGTTCACCACGATGAAGTGGATCTATCTCTGTGGCAAAACACGTGAAGATAAGGTTAAACTTTCAGGAAAAGTTCGTCGCGGCGAAGAATCCAGCGATTAATGCAAACCTTTCGGGAAAAGTTCATCACGGTGAAAATCATTTGTCCCCCTGGCGAACCTTCGAAAACCTGAACTATTTTTGTGAAAGAACACACTGTGCGACCCGACCCAGCATCATTTGTTTTAAAACCTACTAAATTAGGTTTTAGCCAGCACCAAATAGAAGAGAAACGACAGAAAAACGCAAGAGAAGACCTTTCGGGAAAATTTTATCGCGGTGAACCTTCAAAAACCCAGACTATTTTTAGGAAAATGACACACTGTGTGACCCAACATGGCATCATTTGTTTTAAAGCCTACTAAATTAGGATGTAGCCAGCACCAAATAGAAAAGAGACGACAAAAAAACATAAAAGAAGATAACTTCACTCATTCCCGACCCCCCTTTCTACTTCACCACCATCATCCATCATTTTATTTCCATTTTATCTATCGTTGTTTTCATCATCTGTTGCTACTACCATGGATGCTCTTGGTAGGGTTCTAGTTGTGAGTTCTCCCGAAGTAATGCTTAGCTAACCACCGGTTCCTCTTAAAGATGTAGCAATGGCTTGAGTTCAATGAGCTTCAAAGGGGAGTAGTTTGTTTATATTTAACTACATTATTGTGAACTCCTAAGTTAGGATTTATGCTTTGTATTTTCTTGATTATAGTTTAATCAAGTGTTGAACAACGAAATGTGTTATTGGGTTTGTTGATGTAGAACTTGGAGCTTGAATATATGAAGTCTCATATATGTCGTTTTGTGATTTTGTTAATTCTCTCCTGCCTACATAGTTGTGTTTGATATTGAGATGATACTTGATCACTAAATTGACCATTTACATTAACTTACTCTTTGCACTCACTAAGATGCATTCAACAAGGTTTTAAGAAATGGAGTTCATTGATTAAAAACTTGGACTTAAAGAGTTCTTTAAGGTTTATCATTTAGAAACTTAGTGATTTTTACTCCCATAAAGATTATTTGGAACCACAATAGTCAAAGCTCATTTTTCAAGAGGATTTTATCATATTTGATCATCATTTTAACTTTCAATTTTTTATTCCCAAATTTCAATTTTCAAGAGGATTCTTTACACATTTCCTTTTCAATTAGTTTAATTTTGTTAGTTCTTAAAAGAACCAAAACCCCCCTTCCTAACCAATTTAGTTGCATTTCATAACATTTAGGCTAGATTAGATCCATTGCATTTGATTCCAATTAAGTGAGATGACCCAAGGTTGCATCCTATATTGCAATCCTTGGAATTCAACTTTTGATTCGACCTCCAAAGGTAAAACCGAAAGACAAAGTGGGTCAAAATGGCGTCGTTGTCAGGGACCTAAGAAATTGGCTTTCTTTAGGTTAGCCGTTGTCATTTTTATTTTTGATTGAGTTAGAAACCTTTTCTTCTACGTTCCCTTTTTACATAGTTTAGTGTTGTATTTGTTAATAGTATAGGATTTTTATTTTCCTTTGTATAGTTTTAAAAATTTTGAGAACACAAACACAAGCATACATACTTTCACATACCATACACTTGCACCCATCACATCTCATCTTTTATTTAACTTTGTGTGCTTGCGAGTAAATTTTGTTACTTTTTTATTTATCTTTGAATTGTTCCTGTGCATGCCCCAGAAAGCAAAACTCCTACCCTTTTATCCTAAAATTGAGAGATGTTTGAGAAAAATCAAAAAAGAAAGAATAGCAAAAGAGAGAAGTAAGGAGTTTGTTGAAGAAGAATCGAGTGAGCAAGATAGTGAGAACAACCCTGTGGAAGGAGTGAATATGGCCGAGAACCCAGATTTTTCCCAAAACCCTAACTTTCATGTTAACCAACCTAGGAATGGTGATAATGGAGGAAATGGGGAGCGTGAGAGAGTAGGTGAAAATAATGGGAATCAAAGAAGAAGGACCATTAGGGAAGCAACAACTTCTGATGTGAATTATAATCCATTTACTACTGCTTGTCTTAATTTTGATGTTAATTTTGAAGTGAAGGGATTACTGATTAATACTCTTCCTAAATTTCATGGCTTGATAGAAGAAGATCCCTACATGCACTTGTAATCCTTGTCCATGATTTGTCAAAGTATGAAACCAGTAGGAGCTTCACTTGATCAAGTGCTATAGAAGGTTTTTCACCTATCTCTGGAAGGAAAAGCAAGAGAGTGGTACATGAGTCTTCCAAGGCATGTAGCGAATGCCTATCATAGCTGGGCCAATCTGAGGAAGGCGTTCTTAGAAAAGTACTTTCTCGCTTCCCGTACTTCATTGATAAGGAAGGAGATTTATTCGACACCTGATGAGTCTCTGTATGACTACTGGAACTGCTTCCAAGATTTGTTATCTAGATTCCCCCACCATCAAATATCAGATGAATAGTTAGTGTAATATTTCTATGATGGATTGAAAAGTCAAGATAAAGGCATGTTAGAATTGGCATCGAGAGGTTCATTGATTGATCTTACAGCTTTAGAAGCATGGGATTTGATCAAGAAGATGGCTCTAAATCGTCAACAGAACAATGTGAGAGACACCCGAGGAGTGCATAAGTTGGGTACGAAAGCAGCCCACTCTAAAAGAATGGAGAGTTTGGAGCCAAAGGTTGACTCTTTAGAGAGCAGAGTGACATCACAATTGTCCTCACCACTGCCAAGCTGAAGAATATGAATGTGCATCGACCGACGTCTTCTATGGATCTCACAGCACCTAGTTGTGATACTTGTGGGTCAGTGATGCACATATCTAGTGTTTGCCACAGTTGGTTTGAAGAAGTGTCTGCAGTGTATCCAATACGACCAAATCAGAATAGGACCCCTACTCCAATACTTATAACGAGGGATGGAAGGCCAACCCAAGGTTTAGTTGGAGGAATGAAGAACGATGAGCTCAAAATAGATTTCAACAAGGGGGAGGAACTAACACTTCCACTAACCAGTTCCCCAACCAATAGCAAATCATGACTGTGCCACCTAAGGAGGATACCAATCAACTTCTGCAAAACAAGATGACTTTGATGAAGGAAGAGCAGACTTCAACTAATAATCAATTCAACGCCATTGCTTCTCTGATTCAGCAAGATTCTTCAAACAATACTGCTCGGTTCATTGCCCTGGAAAAGAGAATGGAATAATTGAGACAAAAGCAGAGAACATCAAGTTTTTTTCCACTCAATTGTCAAACAACATGAGTAAGAACCAAGCAAGAAGCGGTGGGATCATTCCTGCAAATACTATAATGAACCTAAAAAGTTTGAATGCAATTGCTCTCCGAAGTGCGAAGCAAGTAAGGTTTAATCATTAAGAGGATGAAGAATGTGATGAGGAGATTGATAGTGGAGAATTGCCTTTACCCAAGAACAACATCAAGTATTCCGAAAGACCCAAAGAAAAAAGCACTTTTTAATGAAAGGAAATTTGAATCAAAGAACAAAAGAGCTACTTCAGAAGGTTTCAAGACCTTGGATCTTTCACCATTCTGTGCATAATAGGAAAAGTTACCATAGGATGAGCCTTGTTAGATCTGGGGGCAGCAATCAATGTGATGCCCAAGTGTCTTTATCAATCATTAGGAGTTAAGAGTCTAAAGCCCACATCTGACATGTTACAACTAGCTAACAGATCTTTTAGGCATCCAGTGGGATTATCGAGGACATTTTGGTCCAGTTCAAGGGTTTGGTTTTTCCTACTGATTTTTTTGTGCTTGATATGTCTTCTAAAGTTGTGCAGGATACATCTTTGATTATTGGGCGACCCTTCTTAAGGACTGCTAGTACTATGATTAGCATGAAAGAAGGTAAGATCACTATAGAGGTCGGGGATCAACAGGTAAGCTTTAATATGTATGAAGCTATGAAACACCCCCATGAGGACTATTGACTCTTAGGAGTGAACATGTTTGACATTGTTGTTGAAGATGCATGTGTTGAGTTTGAACTGGCAATTAACCCATTAACTAATGATTCCTTGGAGTAAATATTTTTAGCTGACGTTTCAGGTGGACTGTGGAGTGTGGACGTTAGTGCAGAAGTAGGAAGTGTCAAGTTACTTCACCACAGCACGGCTATAGCCAAACATCCCCTAGGAGTTGAAAGATCCACGGTAAGCAACAGGTTGTTACTCTTCCTTCATTTATAATGTACTTCTGCTTTATGATTAAAGATGACATTGTTATGCATGAGTACGTTTACTAAGTGTGGGGGAGAAACTACTTCAGTAGGATTAGGTTTAGTTTCTAGTAGGACTTAAGTTCAATTTTTTTATTTCAATAACTCATCTTCCCTTTAAATTTTGTGCTTTAGTAGATACATGATACATTTTCTATGATAAAGGAAATGGGTGTAGATGATGAATTGCATATGGTTTAAATGATGATTATAGAGTTACATATAAGCTAAGTATCCGATTAGAAAGTGTTTTTGTCTCTCTGGAAAACTTCACCGTGACGTAGTACCTTTTGCCGCATTTGTAGCGGCCACATTGCCTCTCAAGCTAATTCGTCGAGGCGTGCATTAATCTTTTCACCATGGTGAACACCATAGTCTTCACTGCAGCATAAATTAATACTTTTTCCACAGCAAACGACCTTCCAGCATCAACCCTTCGAGGGACGTTTCCCTTTCTACCCTTGATAATCTTTTTACCTTTCAGCTACCCTCTGTCTTTTTTGTCATTTCCTTCCCCCTTTCTTCTAAATTTACCGCCCTCTTCTTCCTTTTTAACTTTCATCTTTGTCACTCAACTTCATCGCGACGATTACCGTATGACATCACCATGTTCTCATCCTCCTTCAGTCGCTTCCTGTGAGCAATTGGTGTCTTCGTCTCCTCCCTCTCTTTTTCGTAAGTTTTACCTCTTTAATTCGTTCTTTCTTAGGTTCCTTACTAATGTTAGGGTTTGTTTGCCACGGCGAGGAAACCAACATTTTTGCTGCGGTGTGGTGAGACTAATAGTCTTTGCCGTAGCAAGGAATCCATTCTTTGTCGTGGCATGACGAGGGCAGTCTTTGCTGCGGCGTGCTTTCCAGATTCTTAGTGAATTGTGTTTATTCCTTATGTTTATTTTTCCTTGTTTTCTATAGGATCATGCCACAAACTAAGAATGCCACCTGTCACTCCACCCTTACCCCTATAGCTCCTCGACTTCCTCCCATCATTCAGATTCCACCTAATCCTCTCATCCATCCACATCCTCCTGCCCCTCCTATTCCTCCCCTCACTCTAATCCTCCCGCTAACTCCAAATATTTTGACCTAGCTACAAAAATAGACGCTAGGCCTTTCCATAGGGAGCGACCCTTCCCTTGACTCCTCATAACCATCCTTTTGTTTGCCAACTGGTCCAATCCTAGCTCATGGGCTTAGTCTAACCTCGAGGCCAGGGCAACGACAAATTTGTTAGCCACTTTTACACTTATGCCCACTTCCACAACACCCTGGCCATTAATTTCCGTGGTGTAACAGTTCCTTCTGCCTTTACCACCGCTGCCATTCGTACACACTACAATCTTCTTCCTATCTTTCATTGCCATTATGACCAACTTATCCACCAGTATCCCTGGGATGATGTCATTCGTATCCTCTGTCCCCAGGGTACCGAATGGCATCAACCCCGCATTTACCAACGCTACCTCAAGCGTTCCGATCTCTGCCCTAAAGCTTGTCCTTGGCTTCATCTTGTTACCAACAACATCCTTCCCACCTCCCACCTTGCCTACGTCACCAAACAACAGGCCTTATACTTATACCTTCTTATGGTTGGCCCCCCAATCGACATAGCCAATGCCATTTTCGTCGCCCTCCAGGATTCCATCATGACCACGAAGCTTACCAACTCTATCGTCTTCCCAGACCTCATCACAGACATATTCTAGCCCCATAATGTCCCAGAATACCCTAAAGATAGCTATTTTGACCCGGCCTCACTATTTCAGTACGTCCAGCTCAAACAACCTCGCCTGCCACCCCCACCACAAGCCACCCCACTCCTTACCCCTTCCACCTCCTTTCCTAATGTTGCTGCCACCCATACTGAGGCCTTGCCTCATGAGGAAGATCATCCAGCTTCAGTTTCGCCTGCGCCCATTACTCTACAGCTCCTAGCTGGACGAGTAGAGGTTTATCCACTAACTTGGCTACCCTTTGGGACACTATTCATTAGGCCATAGCCCAGCAGGAGTGAGATCGGAGATATCAGCGACAGATGGATACGTTGCTTGCCCAGTACCTACATTTTTTGCTTCCTTCAGATGAAGATGACCCACTTCTTGGTGTTGGCCCTTCGGGAGCAGCTCTTGCTGATGCTAGGGATGATCCCCCGGTGACCTAGTTCGAGTGCTTTTCTTGTATTTTTTTTGGTTTATTTGGCGGATGCTCAGTTCATTTGTAATGTCCAACATTTTGCACATTATTTATATCTACTTCGTTTTGTTATTTCTATTTGTTGTTACCGTGCCTTTCCATTTCACTTCTTTTATTCCTGTCCATTGTTCTTGTGTTTTGCTCACTTCACATTGAGGACAATATGATGTTTAAGTGTGGGGGAGGTTTCCCATCATACAACTCTTGTTTGTGCTTCATTCTGGCCATTTAAATGTTTGTATTAGTGAAAATAGTACAAAATTTCAAAAACTTGGTGATTTTGGAAAAACTGATGATCTTCGCCGTGGTGAACTTATTTTTTGCAGTGGCCATATGCATGATTCGCCATAGTGTATTTAATTTCTGATGACTTTACTGTGGCAAACTCATTCTTTGTCGTGACATGATCATGATTTTAGCCGTGGCAAACCTTGGCTTCGCCGCGGCACAATATTTTTATAATTTTTCCTCCATTCAACAATTCTACCCAATTAGATTCTTGTCACTCTTGTATCTCAAAGCTTTTATAAGTTTCAAAGTGATTCTTGAGTTCTTGAAAATAC
>JAOSBO010225652.1:0-14537 GCA_027563915.1 Erythroxylum rotundifolium | reverse complement strand
TTAGAAGGTATAAATTGAAAGATTTTTCTTCTTTCAAACTTTTTGTCTATGCTTATTTTGATCAAAAGACAAAACTTTCTTTTGCTTTTTAATTATTATATTTATTCATTAAATAGATGATGATTCAATGATTCTTACTCACATAATCCTTAGACTTATCTTGAAGGTTTTATCATCAAGTTCCTAGTATGAATGTGAGGTTTCAATCGATTTATAGGATCTTAATAAGAAAATTCCTATCAATCAATAATAAAGATAATAAAGAAAAGAACAGTACAACTTTATTCCATTGCCTTCCATATAAATAAAAATAATACCAAATCAAGGAAAAGCAAAATGGGTACATAAAAGATTCAAGAGATGAATGAGCTGACTTGATATTTTGGCATTATAACCATAAGGAGGAGTTTGTAAATTTTTCTTTTTCCTTGTCGTTAGAAAAGATTGTTGGACCATACCATTAAGAAACTTATATTCCAAATATATCCATTTCAACTAGTATTTTGGTTTTCTATTTGAGCCGTACAAGATGAAACTCTCATATATGATTTTTAGAGGGGGAGTCCCTTTAGTTTACCTATCTTAATAAAGTCTATGATTATTTCAAAGAATGTCTCGAGATTTAGGTGATTGTAGATGATAAAACTAGTAAATATGTTCCTCCTCATGTCAACATATTTAATTGTTAGGAGGAATTATGCTTAGTTGTTTTTAGTACAATTAGCTTTGCTATAAATTTTTACTATTGTCCCAATTGTTACTGAGGCTTTTGCTTCTGTTCAATACATAATGACTTAGGCTAATTTTGGTTGGTTAATCTGATTAGTTCATCGATGGTCAGCAAGTATGATGGTCCTAATGATGATTTTGCAAGTATTTTGTGTGTATCTCACTGTTGGCTTTAAAAAACCGTGTGAATTGACTTGGATTATAGGTGTAGTTCTTGTTGTATTGACTGCATCTATTGGTGTAACTAGTTATTCTTTACCTTAAGACCAAATTGGTTATTGGGTAGTAAAAATTATAACAAGCATGTCAGAAGCTATTCCAATAATAGGATCGCCTTTGGTAGAGTTATTGCATGGAAGTGCTAGTGTAGGAAAATCCACTTTGACTCATTTTTATAGTTTACACACTTTAGTATCACTTCTTTTTACCATATATTTATGTTATTGCATTTATACGTAAGTAAGGTATTTCTAGTTCTTTATAGTTTATAGAGAATTATAGATCCTAGATATTTGGAATAACTCAGTGATCTTAAGGGAGAGGTAGAAAAGTATTTCATTGCTATAAATATAGATTATTATAAAAATAAGACATGTATTGGATATTTCTCTTTAACTCTAAAACAATTGTATTATTCATTTTACACAAGTAGTTGAAGTGAACTCTCCTAAAAGAAAAATGTATTAAGGGTAAGTGACTTGGACTATTGATTTGGCTGTGAAGATATATATTTGCCATATTGGAATTCGTAGTCAAATGTGTCTTTAGTCAAACCCTTACGTAAGTCCCATATAAAGGATAGGCTGTTTGCCTAAAGAGAATCCTTTTTATGATTAGACCCAATCATGTCTTCCATGAATAGGCTCTGTAAAATCCAGTATATAATCCAGTAGAATAGGTGATGTGATATAATCCATATTTTCTTTTAGCTATTTGAGTTCCTTATACTTTGTTTTATCTCTTTAATTTATTTAATGCCTAATGGTATGGAAATATAGTCATTTCCTTTGCATCAACCCTATTTATGATACTATCAGAGTGAAACAAAGGATTTAAAGAATGATAAAGGCCAAATTATATTAATAACAAGTAAATCCTTCTTATGGGAAAAGTCTTAACAGTTTTTGGGAGATAAAAGTCAATCAAATGGTATAAGACGACTCAAAAAGCACTTGGTCATGATTGCCTTTGTAAGACCAACTTAGGTATTAAGCATTTACCTGTAAGAAACAAATTTTTTGCAATGGACAACCCTAGGAAAAAAAAAGGAATCAGTCTATTTTATTTATTTATTACATAAAATCATTCATATACATATATGTGTAGATATGAATGATATATGGATTTCATAGCAAGTAGATATATATATTTTTTGTATGGTATGGATCCTTTTGGTTCCTTTGATTCTTGCTCGAGCTAGATGATGAAAAATTATCATGTCCAATTCTTTAGGAGGATGTATCTATAAAGAATTCACCTATCCCAATAACAAAAAAAACTTGACTTGAATGATCCTGTATTAAGAGCTAAATTAGCTAACGGATTATTATGGAGAACCCATATGGCCCAATGATCTTTTATATATTTTTCCAGTAGTAATTCTAGGTATTATTACATGTAATTTAGCATTAGTGGTTCTAAAACCATCAATGATTGGTGAACCCGCTGATCCATTTACAACTCTTATGGAAATATTGCCTGAATGGTATTTCTTTCCTATATTTCAAATACTTCGTACAGTACCCAATAAGTTATTGGATGTTCTTTTAATGGCTTTAGTACCTACGAGATTATTAATAGTACTCTTTTAGGAGAATGTCAATAAATTCTAAAATCCATTTCAGTGTCCAGTTGTGATAACTATTTTTGATTGGTACTATAGTAGCCCTAAATCATTTTATTTACTAATAGTGGACAAATTGGTGTATTTCCAGTCACGCACCTATTGCCAAGGTGGTTGATATTGGTATTTTGATAATATGCCTTAACGACCAAGGGTTAACGATGGCTCTAATGGATTGTTTTGCTAGAATAGGCAATAGTGAGATTACTGTTTTAGTAAATGATGTAGAAAAGGGTAGTTTTATTGATCCACAAGAAGCTTTGAAAACTCTTGAAGTGGAAGAAGCTAACTTGAGGAAAGCTAAAGACAAGAGACAAATAAATGAGGCAAATCTAGCTCTCAGATGAGCAAGGGCATGAGTAGAAGCTATTAATGTGATTTCATAACTAGTTGATGTGTCCCAATAATCAAAAGAACTTATGTTTATACACTATATTTTTATTTTCCACCAGCTGAATAGAATCACAAGTAGAATTGGATTTGAATGCACCCAAAAATGAAACATTTTGAATTAAAAAATGAAATTGAAAAAACAAAAATAGAATGGAAAAGATCAAAAATTAAGAAATCAATAAAATAAAATAAAGGTAGAAAAACTTACTAGATACCATTGATTTTGATATCTAATAAGTTCTACCTACTATTGGATTTGTACCAATGATTTTTTTCGTATGAAAGCAATACTCTAACCACTGAGTTAAGTAGGTCATCTATCATCATACAAAGAAAGAAATGGAACTCATCGCATTGATGGATTATAAATTTAATATAATTTATAATCAATACCGATCAAACAGATCAAAGAAATAAGTAGGATGTTGGATCATGTAATATCTATCTTGAAAAGAAATTATTGACAAGAAATTATCATCATAATAAAATATTTATTACTAGCATAAGGGCTATAGCTCAGTTAGGTAGAGCACCTCCTTTACACGCACGCCGATGTGGTTCTGTAGAAGAGTAATCATGTAATCAAAAATCTTTTTTAATTTTTAGAAGTTTCTGCCTTACTTTGTACCTTTTAGGGAACAAAAGAACATTAGCTTGATGAAGGGTTCGGTCTAATTTAGTTGCTCAATCGACCTACCATTGATATAAGATATTATATTGATATATTGATAAGGTGAATATCTAATCTATTCAATGCTAGGCATAATGAGTATAAGAGCCTAAAAAAATCCTCTTTTCTTCCTGTCCTATGAACTTTAAGGTGCATGAAGTTTCATATTGGATTCTTTAAGCAGAAGTGAGACGACAGAGATTCCATTTATTTAACTTTAACTTAGGTTGATCTAAGCCAAAAGCAGACCTACGTCAAAATACCCCTTCTTTGAAGAACTTTGGTAGTGCTCTCGGATCGGAATCCAAGTAATAAATTAGAGCACATAGAGCCATCTTCTTATCTTCCTGTCAAGAAAATTTTGGTAGACTAACTGATACAAAAAATCCATTAATATGAGAGTCCAATGAAAAAAGAAACACATATTGGGTCTTTGAAACAGGTCAATCATTTTGATAACAATAAGTTTAATCTATTTTTCTGAGAAGGGCTACGGTTCGAGTCTATATAGCCCTAAAAAATGAAACTAAAAATTAAATATCAAAATTCTATCATTTGATATTTTTCACTATTATATTGTTTGCTGTTTGTAACTAGCCCCTTGCAGTTGCTTGGTTCATAAAATAAATTTATAATCAAAATTTTTTAGAGAGAATCCAAAGTACATTGAAAGGGAAAAAATAGAATATTACCGAACAGACAAATCTTAGTTATATAATTATATAAGATTATATAAGACAATCTTATTTTATAATGTTATATATTTATTTTTTGATTA
The DNA here is from genome assembly GCA_027563915.1 of Erythroxylum rotundifolium. NCBI lineage: Eukaryota > Viridiplantae > Streptophyta > Magnoliopsida > Malpighiales > Erythroxylaceae > Erythroxylum > Erythroxylum rotundifolium. The sequence continues at coordinate 10,124 of JAOSBO010225652.1, read as the reverse complement.
TATATTTTAGATTTATTTTATATTAAAATTATATAGTAATAATAATAATATAGATTTAGACTATTGCTATATCCATATCGTAATAAAAGGGAAGTCAATATAATGAAAAATTATAGTCGATGAGTCTTGAAATGAGACATATACCATAGTAATCGAAAAAAAATTCAATAAAAAATTCTTGTTTTCACTAAACAGTTATCGACAATTAATTCCAATTCGCCTCAACTAATCTAGTATATTCTCCACATTCATAGGAGTCCAAACATGTTTTTCCTTTATGAATATGATATTTTCTAGTCATTCCTAATAATATCAAGTATCATTCCTATTTTGGCATTTCTAATTTTCAAAATTTTATCCCCAATTAACAAAGCGTCAGAGAAACTTTCTAGTTATGAATAGGGTATAAAACCAATGGGTCATGCTTGGTTACAATTTTGAATCTGTTATTATATTTTTTTCTAGTTTTTGTTGTTTTTGATGTTGAAATAGTTTTCCTTTATCCATTAGCAATGAGTTTTGATGTATTAGGGGTATATGTAATTACAGAAGCTTTCATTTTCATGCTTATCCTAATTATTGGTTCAGTTTATGCATGTTAAAAAGGAGCATTAGAGTGGTCTTAGCTCTTGAATATTCCAAGAATAATCAATAATAAATAAGATTGAGACTGTTATGAATTCCATTAAGTTTCCCTTATTTGGATGACCAACCCCAATATCTGTTATTTCAACATCATCAAATGACCGTTTAAATTGGTCAAGACTCTCTGGTTTATGGTCGCTTCTATATTGTACCAGTTATCGCTTCATTGAATTTGCTTAAATATTAGCTCATGATTTGACTTCGATCGTTATGGACTAGGACCAAGATCGAGTCCTACAGAGGTGGGTCTGATTTTAATAGCTGGCATAGTAACTACAAAAATGGCTCCTTCTTTAGTGAGATTATATGAACAAATGCTCGAACCCAAATATGTTATTGCTAGGGGAGCATGTACAATCACAGGGGAGATGTTCAGTACCAATTCTTATAGTATTGTTCGGGGAGTTGATAAGCTAATTCTTGTAGATGTCAATTTGCTGGGCTGTACACCTAAACTGGAAGCAATTATAGATGTTATAACAAAACTTTGTAAAAAAAATCTTAAGAGATTTATGAAGAGCGAGTTAGACCTCAACATGGGAATCATTGTTTTACTACCAATCACAAGTTTCATAATGGGCACACTACTCATACTAGAAATTATGATCAAGGATTACTCTATTAACCACCTTCTACTTCAAATATCCCATTTGAAACATTTTTCAAATATAAAAAGTTAATATTGTCCCAAAAATTAGTCAATTTAAATTATAATGATTCACCCTGGTACAGTAAGCTCATGGTGGCTGAATCAAAGTATTCCAAGAATTGTACTATAGGGTGCAACCTTGGTCGTTCACTTAACTGGAACCTAAACAATTGAATTTAAATTAACCTATGTGTCATGCAGTGCAAACAAATTCGGAGAAAAGGGGGATTTTTGATTTTCAAACTGATTGTTAGAACTAATTCAAATGTAAAAATGAATGCTTTTTAGATTTTAGGGATATATAAAACTGAAGGATGAAAAACACAACTACCTATATAATGATAAAGTCCTCTTGAAAGTGAGTTTTGGCCATCATTGTTTGAAATTGATTAAAGAGAGAGTAGAAACCACTAAGCTTAAAAAATGTGAACCTTGAAAGATTTTTGAAGTTTAGAATCTTAATCAATAAGACTCCTTTTTTTTTAATTTCGTTAAGTGCTTTTAATGTGTGTAATAGGATTAGCCAATGCAATCGGTCAAATGAAATCTAAAATCATCATCGGTCAAATGAAATCTAAAATCATCTCAACATCAAACACAACCATGCAAGACAATAGAGAATAAAAAAGATTTCAAATAGACATGTATGAAACTTCATACATTTATGCTCAAAGTTCTACATTAACCAATCCATCCAACACATAATGAATATCCAACACTTGATTAAAGCTATAATCTAATAGCTCATCTACAAATCATAAATCATAGACCTAGGATATATAAACTCATAGCTGAGCTATGGATTAAGCTACTTCCCTTTTTCAGGTCATTAAACTCCAACCATTGCTGCACCTTCAAGAGGAAAAGAAATGCCTAGCCACTCATGGAACCCAGAAACTTCACAACTTGGAATGCATCTGAATCACCCATGGTGAAGGTTGAACAGTGGAAGAAAATATGGAGGAAGTAAGGGTGTTCTGCAGAGAAATGATGAAGGAGAGTGTGTAGAATGTGTTCTGCTGCCTCCTACCTCCTACTTATCCCGAAATAGGGTTTTTTAATGATATTCGGGTTAGGTCATAAGCATAGGTAAATGGAGTTTCCAAAAATGACTCGGGTTTCAGGTTGTTGTTTTGAAGTTTTCTCAGCAGCGAAGTAGTGAGTTCGCCGCTGCCAATTTTTCCTGAAGGATCTAAGCTATTGACTTGAAGGTTTCGTTGTGGCGAAGTGATGGGTTCACCATGGCCAAATTTTCCCGAAGTGATTTGGCTGTTGATTCACATGTTTCGCCAAGGCAAAGTGAGGAGTTCACCACGGCCAACTAGGCCCGAAGGGTCTTCTTACTTGATTTTATGGCCTAGCAATTTCTTGGTCTTCACTCTTGGCTCCACATCTGGAGTGTCTTGCAATGAAAAACAATAGTTTGCAATATCAATTATCCTATAAACTAAGTGAGTGTAATTACTAATTAATTATGAAAATTTTACCCTTAAATTATGTTAATTCAAAACAAGCACTCTTGAAATAAATTAAGCACAATATCCAATAAAAAGAGTCAAAAAGTACAACAAAAACTATGAAAATACCACTGAATAATATATAAAAATTGGGTTGTACTCCTAGACAAAGCTCATCAAAGTCAAGGAATACAAGTGCAAAAAGTAAATATTGACCATACCTAAAAATGAGAGCAGAAAATTAATGAAACTGTTTTCTTAGAAATCAACTAAAGTAGGTTGAAAGAACGTCAAGAAGATCAACACCACAAGTATTTAAGCCTAGAGATTGAGCAAAAGAGACTTATCTCAGGGAAAACTGTTTAACTCTTAACTCACTTGTCTTGGGGTAATTTTCGCTCTAAAATTTGCTTAATTCATTGTCTACCATAAGCTTGTGATAGTTCTACCTCTCTACCACAAGAACTATAATTTTACAAATCAAGAGCACTTTCAGGGTTGTAATGATGAATGAAGGTGAAATGGATGGAATAAAAGAAACAAAATGAGTGACATGCATTACAATTATATCTCATGAAATGTGTGTCAGCTATTCCAAAGAAAAGATTTAAAATTCTAACATAGCAACTTTCTTTTTAATTTTTTATATTATACTGCAAAACAATTGTGAAAGACAAATATCATATTTAGACTCAAATCAGGTTCCTCAAATGTTAGAAGGAACTACTTAGAACACTTAAAACTGGTGCATTTGAAGTAGCAAAGTTCTCACTGTTTATTCTTTACTAAACTATGGTAGTAGCACACCAACACACTGGTCTGGTAAGAGACAATGCTTTTTCTTTTCAACCCATGAATTCTACTCACAAACACTCAAACTGAGAAAACTAGAGATAAAATATTTAAATCATTTTATAAAAGTGTGCATGCACTCAAAAGATTGTCCAAGGGGGCTAGCAATGGTAAAGTGTATAGGGTTTGTGTTTGGGTGAGAAAGGTTTTGCAATGAACGCTTCTTTCATTTTCACAAAATTTAGTTCATCAAGCCTTGATTAAGAATTAAAACAAGCTCTAGAGAGATATAAAATTAAGCAGATACAAACAAATGAAAGAATTCAGGCCCAAATATCCTTCCAACAAGGTTAGTGTCTTAATTAAACAATCTCAAGGGTTAAAAATGCATAGTGCACCTTCCTTAATACACCCTCACTTACTTTTTGTTGAAAACAATAAAAATGGAATTAGTTAAAATTCGGCTAACATTTAAAAGCATGGATAGTTTTCCAAAAACATATGTAAAACTTTAAATTGTTCAAAAATTTCAATAACAGAAGTATTAAGAACTTAGTGTGGAAGCATTGTTTAAGTGGTTGCCGCGGCAAAGTGAAAGGTTGGCCACGAAAAAATCAAAAGTTGACTATGGCAAAGTTTTTCCAAGAAAATTTTTGTCGCGGCGAAAAGTGGTAGAATCAAATGTTTAAGTGTTGGCCGTGGTGAAGTGATGTGTTGGAAAATTGTCACCGTGGCGAAAGATGGCAGAAACTTGGGGAAAATAGACAAAATGCATGCAATTTCAATTTCACCTCAAGGACCAGTTTCAAAACTTAAAAGATAACATGCAAATGACAATTAAGTGGCCAAAATGTTGTATGAATAAACTGTTTGGTTTCCTCCCCCACACTTAAACACAATATTGTCCATAAGATTGAAAGAATTAAAGCACAATCATGTAGAGCAGATGATAAACAGTAGATGAATGGATTTACAATATCTCAATAGCCAATGAAATAAATACAACATTCAGCACAGACTATATCAATCAAGAAAAAGACATCAGAAAAGATCAAAACACAAAGATAACATAACTAGACAAAAGACAAATTACTCAAGATTGATCTCTAGGGGAATCAACTGTGAACCTAGACTATCCAGATCCAGATGGACCAACTCCAAATGTGCCCTCCCCAAATGTGTTAGCACCACGCCATGGATCATCCTTAATAGAGGGTAATTGGAACTGTAGGTGTTTAACTAGCAAATCATCTATACGATGATGATAACATATGTTCCTATCATATATGGCATCCTGACGTGTTCAGTGTTGGATCTCGCCCAAAAGAATGAGACAGAGTTAATCGAGATCAGTAGAAAGTCCATCAATCCTAGTAGCAAGGGTTGCTAAAGTGACAGGTGTAGGGACCTCTGGAGCTGGCTAGTCATGCTCAGTAGGGACATCGGCTGTGGAAGTTGTACTAACATCAGATAAATGTATAGGAAGGGGTGGGGGTGCAAGGGTAGGGCAATTCAAGCTATCATACCTAAAGAGTAGGCTATGGTGTTTGTTAGTTTGGGTGTTTGAACAGAGTCATGGGGGCGGACGCAATAGTGTCAACTATGTTTACCAAACGGCCACTCATTAGGAGGTAGATATATAGGGCTTGGCGTTTAGTGACATTGGCGAGGTGGGTGGTGGGTACGATGTTGTTACATACCAAATGCAACCAAGGTCAAGCCTCTGGTCATAACTCGGAGTGTTTAAGGTATAGCTCGGTATATCGTAGAGAATGCTAATCAGCTCCATCTTGACAGAGGCTGCGAGCAACATCGGCTAGAGGATAATTATGGATTAACTGGTCAAAATGACAGTGGCAACAGGGAGGAAGATCAAAATGGTGGCGGATTTTAGAGGTGGTGATGGCATGGGGCTCCCTAATGCCACGAAAGTCAATGGCTAAGCTGTTATGGATCCTAGAATAGGTATAAAAATGACGAATAAATTTATCATTGCTTAAGGTACGCTCCTTAACTAAACCAGTTAGTTGGGATGCATGGAATTTTTGAACAAAATGGTTGTTTTGGTGGGTGAGAGGAAAGGGTCGTTCTTTGATAAGAGGTTTAACATCAACTTTTTCGTATAATTCCTCAAATGTAAACTCAGTGACAGGTGAGTTAGGTTCATTAGAGGGTCCAAGGTTCGAGTCATTTTCCTGCAAATGAACAAACTAATTAAAGAACATAATAAATCAAACTTTGTCGTGGCGAAACATACCAGAGGACGATATCTCCAACTGGTCTACCATAACTATCAACAACAAATAAGATAAAAAATGGACAAAGAAAGGAACTACGATACTTATAAAGGCAAGGAGGAAGCGGTGCAGATAGAGAATTGAAAATGAAGGTGAGTAGGAAAGAAAACAGACAAATATGAGGAGGTAGGGCTAAGAGGCGTTGCCGCGGCCTGCTAAGGTTAAAAGAGAGGGAAACAGACGAACAGTGAGTTTAAGAAAATAGTTGGGTGAAAAGACAAAAGAATATGAAGAGGAAGTAAATGGTCGAGGCATTTGGGGGTAAAATGGTAATATGATAAATCAAAATCTAAGAAATGAGAGCGTAGCTTACCTAGTTTCTATCTTTGCCACGAAGAAAGTTTGATTTCACCACGGCGAAAACATCTCGAAAGGAAAAATAGAAGACATAGGAATACGTCGCTGTGGCGATGTGAAATGCACGCCACGGTGAAAATAACATGAGAGAAAATGGAACGAAATAGGAGTGTGTCGCCGCGGTGTCGTGGAATACATGCCACAGCAAAAATTTCCAAAAAGTAAGAGATTAAGTGAGACTTTTGCCGCGGCAGAACCATAAGTTAGCTACGAAAAAATTAACCCGAACTCAAAGAGCAATAGACAAAAAATTTGTACACAGAAATGAAAAACATGATAAAGAAACATAAAACATAAGCTAGATATTTATAAAAACTTTACAAGGTACTAAATAAGTTCAAGAATGAAAATGCAACACCATCAACAATATGTAACTTCTCGAAATTGGAAGATATATCATGCTTCAGAGAGATCAATCACAGTGAAATAAAGGCAACAAACAGAACTAAAAGGGGTGTTATTGAATTGAAAATTACTATCAAACTAAAAACTAAGCTACTGTTCCTACAGGGTTAGTTTCTCCCCCACACTTACTTAACAAACTAATGCACCAAACATGTCATAAACAATCATATGAAAGTAGGTAAACAAGTGAAGGGAAGAAACAACCTGAGATTTATGGAGGTTTCTAGTTCTCATGGTAAAGCTTCAAGAGATGTCCATTCACCTTAAGCTTAGCTCCAGTCTCTCTATGTAGAAGCTCCACCATGCCAAATTCCTGCACCTTTGTGACTGTGTATCACCCATCCCAACGAGTATTGAATTTTCCTTACTTGAGAGTGAAATGACCCTTAAATAATAACACTTTATCTCCCTCTTTGAAGTCCTTCCTCAAGATGCCTTTATCATACACAGACTTGGTCTCTTCTTTGTAGATTTTAGAGTTCTCATACGTTGCTAGCCTTAACTCTTCCAATTCTTGCAAGTACAATTTTCTCTCCATCCCAGAAGATTCTAAGTCCATCTTGCACTGCTTGACTGCCCAATAAGCTTTATGTTCCTACTCCACTGGCAAATTGCCTTTCCATAAATTAGGCAGTATGGAGACATCCCGATTGGTGACTTGTAGGCGGTCCGATAAGCCTATAGTGCTACCTCTAAGTGCAAATGCCAATCTTTCTTAGATGCTTTTACAATCTTCTCCAAGATATGCTTCACCTCCCGATTAAATATCTCAGCTTGACCATTGGTTTGGGGGTGATATGGAGTAGAGACTTTATGAGTCACTCCAAATTTTGAAAACAAATTGTCAACTACCCTATCACAGAAATGTGTACCCTATCACTCACCACAGTCCTTAGGATCCCAAACCTATAGAAAATGTTGGACTTAAGAAATTTAGACACTCTTTGGGCATCATCTTTCCTAGTAGGCGTAGCCTCTATCCATTTTAACACATAATCTACGACTAGAAGGATATACACAAAATCAAAAGATGGCGGTAAAGGATCCATGAAGTCATTCCCCTAAACATCGAAGATTTCGTAAAACAGTAAAGATTGCTGAGGCATTTCATTTCTTTTATCTAACCCCCCAAAATGTTGACACTTCTCACAAGATTGAAAAAATGTAAAAGAACCTTTAAAAAGGGGGCCAGTAAAAACCAGAGTCTAGAATTTTTTGAGTTGTTCTCCTTGCACTGAAATGTCCCCCACAAACCATAGAATGCCAAGCTGAAATAATGGGATCACATTCTTCATTAGGCACACATCTCCTCATGACTTGATTTCTACACATTCGCTATAGATGAGGAGCATCCCAAATGTAATGCCTTGCTTCGCTCCTGAGCTTTTGTGCTTGCAAATTAGACATAAAAGGTGGGGTGAGTCCAGTCATAAGGTAGTTAACAATATGTGCATACCAAGATTCTTTTAAAAATAAAACACATAAAACTGCATCAGGAAAAGAATCATAAGTAAGCTCGAAAGAGTCTACTCCCTTTGTATCCTCGGGTAGCCTACTCAAGTGATCAACTATATGATTTGTTGCTCCTGGCCAGTCCTTTATCTTGATATCAAATTCTTGAAGAAGTAATGCCCATATTATCAATCTTGGCTTAGATTGTGGTTTCTTGAGAAGGTATCGGACAGCTGCATGATTAGTAAAAACAGTGACATGAGAATTTAACAAATAAGGCCTTAACTTTTCTAAAGCAAAAACTACTGTAAACAGCTCTGTCTCTGTTGTTGTGAAGTTGATTTGAGTTGCATCCAGTTTTTTTGACGCATAACAAATGCTCTTAATATTTTCTCCTCCCTTTGGCCCAGCATAGCTCCTACAGCACAATTAGAAGCATCACATGAAAGCTCAAAAGGTAAGTTCCAATCAGGGGCAACTGGAATAGGGGGAGAAATAAGTTGTGACTTTAACTCATAAAAAGCATTCCTACATGAACCATCAAGGTCAAATTTTACATCTTTTTGTAGAAGCCTTAAAAGAGGTAATGGAATCTTGCTAAAATTTTTTATAAAATGCCTATAAAATCCTACATGACCTAAAAATGATCTTATATCTTTAACACACACAGGATAAGGCAATGATGATATTACCTTAATCTTTCCTTTATCAACTTCAATTCCCTTGCTATAAATCAAATGACCTAGCACTATGCCCTCATTAACCATGAAGTGACATTTTTCAAAGTTCAAAATCAAATTCTTCTTAATATATTGTTTCAAAACTTTTTATGATTAGCAAGGCAATTATCAGAAGAACCACCATACACAATGAAATCATCCATAAATAATTCCATTCATTCTTCTAAAAATTTATAGAAAATAGCCATCATACAATGCTAGAAAACCCCTAGGGCATTGCATAATCCAAAAGGCATCCTACGATATGTGAAGGTACCAAAAGGACATGTAAAAGTGGTTTTATCTTAGTCTTCTGGTGCAATAGGTACTTGAAAGTATCCAGAGAAACAATCCAGAAAATAGTAGTGGGATTTGCCTGCAAGTCGCTCTAGCATCTGGTCAATAAAGGGAAGGGGAAATGATATTTTCATGTGGAATTATTTAATCTCCTATAGTCTATGCACACATGCCAGGAATTTTGCACTTTTGTAGGAATAGGAATAAGCTCATCCCTATCGTTTTTAACCACAGTGACCCCACTCTTTTTAGGTACTACATGGCTCAGACTAACCTACTCACTATCAAATATGGGATAAATGATATAGCACTCAAAAGTTTGGTTATTTCTTTTCTAACAACATATAAGATAAGTGGGTTTAATCTCCTTAGGGGTTGTCTCACTGGTTTGGAACCCTCACTAAGTTGAATCCTATGTGTGCAAATAGTTGGACTAATCCCAGGTATGTCTGCTAAAGTTCACACTATAGCCCTCTTATGCTCTATCAAAATATTAAGGAGTCTATCTCCTCACCGCTAGATAGGGAATTGGAAATTATAACAGGTAATTGCTCATTTGACTTAAGGAAAGCATACTTTAAAGTAGGAGGGAGGGGTTTCAATTCAATTGCAGGTGGTTGCACAACAGAAGGTATTAATTCATGAAGTTCAAGAGAGAACAATTTTCTTCCTTGATTTTCAACCAATGGTGAGCGAGGTTCCATATGGTCACCTTCAGTCTGACATTTTTGCTGCAATGAATGACTTCATCAATTTCCACATCTAAATGACCCTCCACGATGCCAGAATCACCTGAAACATTCATAGAAAACCTTTCCCAAAGGGGGTCATCATTGACAGTAGAATTAAGTGAACACAATTTAGAATCAAAGGAACCCTATTGGAATTCTAATGTAGAGCAAGCATCATCAACAACAATATCAATGATGTTAACACCCAAAAGTGAGTAATCTTTATATGGATGTTTCATTGCTTTGTACATGTTAAAACAAACTTTTTGATCACCTACTTCCATTATGATGGTGCCTTCTTTCATACTAATCATGGTATTAGT
>JAOSBO010225580.1:0-14547 GCA_027563915.1 Erythroxylum rotundifolium | reverse complement strand
GGTTAATGGCTGCTCTCTTTCGTCATTCCCACCACCAAGTCCAGCCCCTCTCTGCCTACCTACCGCATCGATCTCATTGATGAACACAACGCACGGCCAGATTTGGAGAAGATGAAAGATGACAGACAGACCTGGAAAAGATGAAAGATGACGGCCAGATCTGGAGAAGAGGGCAAAAAGAAAGCTGATTTTTGGTGCGATGGAGGCATCCGAGAAGAGAGAAGAGAGAACAGAGAAGAGAGAAGACGGTGCGAGGCGGGCGTTCTGAGAAGTGAGAAGACTGGAGAGATCAGAGAAGAACGATGTTAGCTGTTAGGTTATAATCCGGTTATATGATAACCGGTTCGTTAGAAAACCGGCCGGTTTTTTGATAAACCGGCCGGTTTTCTGATAAACCGGCCAGTTTTTATTTTAAAGGGTTATTGACTAAAACCGAATCGGACATATGGCCGGTTCAGACGATTTCCGGTCGGACCAGCCGGTCCGGTCCGGTTTTTAAAACCTTGTGTGGAACCCATAAAAATTTCTACCTCTTTCTTCTTTGAAGATCTGAATGCGTGGGATCTACATGTAGGACCCACCATGATTTCATCCTCTCCTACAACTTCATTTAATTTTTGAATTTTGGTACTAATACAAGGAATGTTGAGATTTTTAATCTTATAAATCAACCTTTTATTTTTTTCAATTCTCACACAGTTTAATTAATAAACTATATATTTTTAAAATTTATATTCTTTATTTATCATTTTAATTTAAAATTTTGTTTTAAATTATTATTGTTAAATTATAAATACTATTTTTATTCTTAAAAATATTAAATTTATTTAAATTAATTAATAAATAATATTTGTTAAAAATTAGGTTTTTATTTATGTTTTTATATTTTAATTGAGAATTTTAAAATTATTAATGTTAAAAAATAATAATTATTTTTATTATGAATTTTTATTAAATTTAATTATTTATAAGTAATTTTGCTTCAGCTAATTTAAGAATTTATCAAAAATAATATTTAAACTATAACAAAGTATGCTTAAAGGACAATGACAAAGAAATTAGACTAAAGTTTGGGTTTTATTGGCTTTCTTTAAACATATTCAAATTTTATGAATGATAATATAAAATACAATTTTTATATTTATTATTATTTAAAAATTTATGTTATATTCAAATTTAGTGTAAATTATTAGGTTTATTATTAGTTTATTATATACGAATAGGCATTAGTGTAATTTTATTTCAATAAAATATTTTATTATACATATATTTTTACTTATGTTTATAATTTTTACTTTTTATTTATTAAATAATAGTTTTATACTAGTTTAATACCAATAGAATCTTTAAATCTTACAGCTTTTCTTTGACCAGTTTTAACAACATTGATTATAACTGTTTGACTTCTTTCACTGTTGAATGAAAAACTCTCTCTATTTTTTTTTACAAACCGCTTTAAAAACTGAAACTAGATTTAACTAGCTTTGATAGCAATTTGATATCTACTAACACAACACACTCACACACACAACAGAGGGAGAGAAGAGAAGAGGAGAATTAATTCAATCACAAATAAAATGCAACATGCAAGGCTTTGGTTACATTCCTTTTATAGGAAACAAAAATAATAAAATACTAGGCTTTTGATTATACAAGAAAACTTCCTACTGGAACAAAAATTTGGTCAAATTAAATGGAATCCTTAAGGAAGCGGAAAGCTCATCTCTCTCTACTTGCTTCATCATGATTTCAGCTACAATTTAACGAAAATGTATGCTGGCTTGATTTATTTATTTTCTGGCACACCCTAAAACTACTAAAACTGCAATTACAAAGCTTCGACCCATTAGATAGGCTTTTTCACGTTAAGCAGTTTTTTAAATATTCCTCAGGACCAAATGGCCTCTTTTTATATGCACAAATAAGCTTTAAGCTGGCTTAAATGGAACTAGCAACTCATAAACCGGGACTCTTTTGATCGTCCTTTGGAAATCTAAACAACAGGGTCTATAAGATGTCACCTGATAGCCTTTTAGATTGCTTCATTTCTGGCCTAATTCTTACCAATCGGAGGGAGCTTGCTATTGTAAAATCCACTAATATCTCCCGGGCTATTGGCCTTGCAAGACTTACTGACTCTAAGCAGAAATTCTATCCCACAAAATTTACCAGCTTGTCCTCCACCTCCTTCGCAGCCTTTCTTACCTAATCCCCAAAATCATACTAACTACCCATTTCGGCCTCTTATCCAAGCGCAAATGCAAGACCAACAAGTTCATACTGGCCATCGCCGCAAGGTTAAACAATTCTTACTGCTCATGCTGGTCGATGTTGAGACCACAAACCTATTATTTCATTCCTAATGGTTTGAAGCGATTTTAGACTGGCGCTGGCCCACGCCTTTTTATCTGAAAGGTTTGCAGGGATTTTTAGGCCTTGTCGGATTCTACCATCTCTTTTTGCGGTAGTATGTCACACTCGCCTATACTTTCCAAAAAATACAGAGGTTACATGGTCCGATACAGCACAAATGGCTCCCAGCAAATTAAAGCAAGCCCTAATCACTGTCTCCTTTCTCAGTTTTTTGGACATTCTTAGCCTTTTGATAGTGCTACTGATGTTTCTGCTGTGGCCATTGGTGTCGTTCTATCTCAAAATGGCCATCCGATAGCATTCTTAATCAAGAAAGTGCCTTCACAAATGGAAGCTTCTTCAGTCTATGTTTGATATCACCACATCTATCACAAAGTGAAGACGATACCTATTAGGACAACATTTCTGGATTTGCACTGATCAAAAGATTTTAAAAGAACTAATGACTCAAAAGTTATTCATACCCCGGAACAAAATGAGCTTAAGCTGCTGGGTCATGACCTTGAGATTCATCACCAACCTGGCGGGAGTAATGTCGTCGCTAATGTGTTATCCGGAATCCATTATAAGGAATATTTCATCATTTTTATTTCTTTATCATCTCAGGTTCCCGCTATGATGGATCACTTTAGACAATATTTTCAACAACCAAAGGCCATAAATTAGTGACCGTTTTACAAATTTCATCTTTTTCAATTTCCATAGAGATTAGATTTTATACCTGATATAGCCAATTACTTTTTCAGTTCCATTCCACCCGATCAGCTGGTGGTTCAGGCACCAAATCGACAGTAGCTCGTCCCTGAGCATTTTTTTTGGCGGCTTAGTTTATACAAGGATGTTATGTGCTTTGTACCTAAGTTTACAACATGCCAATAAAATAAGATTACGTTTGGGTTTGCAGTAACGAGAATAATTACTTATCCATCGCAATTTTCAAACGCAATCACTTATTTGAATATGCGGGTGAATAACAGGAGGTTAGGGGAAAATACAGTGCAACCGCAAAAATTAATAAGTAGAAAGAGGATTACGGTTAGGAAAGTGCTTCTGCGGTAGAAATTCTACTTTCTATTAATAACCTTTTGATAATTATTATTTTTCATTATACCCTCAATTAATATAAAGTAAGCCTAATGTATATGACTAATAATAAATTTTTTTATGAAATATTGTATTTACTAAATTTATTTTATTTATATTGTTCTTATTTTAATTTAATAATTAATAATTTTAAATTTATATGATCAATAATATATTTTTTAATGAAATATTTTATTTACTAAATTTATTTTATTTATATTTTTCTTATTTTAATTTAATATTTTATTATTTATGATTTTAAATTTATATGACTAGTAATATATTTTTTAATTATTTATATAAGAATTAATAGTTCATTAAATCAATAGGCTTTTTAGTCATTTTATCTCTTTTCATCAATCGCAATCGCACTTGCCAAACACCTATTTTCACGTTTCAGTAGTAACCAAAACAACAATCACAAACACATAAATACTTATTGAGAATAAGTATTTATCATTTCAACAGGTTGATTTCAGCAAATTATCAACTGTCACTGCTCCCCCAAACCAAGCCTAAGTATCTACCACATAAACCTGGCGGGCTTCTACAGCTCCTACCTATTCCTAATTAAGTATGGGAAGATAATTCCATGAACTTTATTACTAATCTTCTTACTTCATTTGGATATACAGTTATATGGGTAGAGGTAGATCGACTTACAAAATATGCACACTTCATTGCTCTTTCGATGAAGTTCATGGCAGTCCAAGTTTTGGTGAAAATATATGGCCTACACGATACTCCTAAATCAATAGTTAGTTGTCGTGATAAGATCTTTTGTTTTTTGAAAAAATTGTGATAAGATCTTTCTTCGGACATTTTAGGAAGAGTTTTTCAAACTTGATGGTACCGCACATAAATTTAGTTACTCATACCATTCTGAAGCAGACAATCAAACAAACGTTGTGAACCATACTTTAGAAGCATAATTGAGACGCTTCACCTAAGAAATTTTTTCACCTTGCAGATTATTGGTGTAATACTATCAAACACTCTGCTACTAGATTTTCATCTTTTCAGGCACTATATGATCATACTGTTGGGAAATCGGGTCGAAATTTGATCTCAACTGTAGTGGAATAATTACGAAACTTTTTCGCAACCTTTGATTTCCCAAAACCAAGATCATTTTAATTTTATAAAATAATTAGCACAAATTGTAATAAAGCAGAAGCTTAATTCGTAGCTTATTTGATTAACACAAATGAATCCTATCTTGATCACTTAATAACCTCCATATAGTTTATGGTACATCAAATGACTACTAATTAAATGACCCATGATTAAATAAATCGTAAGTAGTATCAAAACATAGCAATCCCCATACAAGATAACTTTGATGACCTCAAGTCAAAGGGTCACTTATACAATCATCACAATGAGAATTCCATAGACATACAAGTAATGTTTCAAATAGATTTCTCATATCAGGTCTGTTCAGTGAACTTGTTCTCTAGCAAGCACCCATACATTTATTTAAGTATCTTTATACTTTAGTCTATGAGATCGACTACTTCCTTCATAAGAAAAAAAATACACAATATATGCTAGTCTTTTTACATTCTATTAACGTCCAATATTAATAGAACAATGACTAGGAACATTTATGAATAATACAAAAATGCAATATGAATCTCATATTCTCGTTATAATTTCATTTTCAATTTACAATTATTCCAGGAACTTTATCATATACATCTAAACATGTACAAGGTAAATAATGCCTTTAAATAATTTGTCACTAAACTACATCTAAAGCAATTGGCTGTAGGGCATAAAACAACAATCTCCCACTTGCACTAAGCCAATCATTTAAGTATCTCTTATTATATCACCATATGACGATTATTCTACTACTGACTTAGTGAGAGAATTTTACAAGATCCTCTATAGTTATCATCATAATTAAGAAAATGTGCCTAAACACATTCTTGGATCTTTGATAAGACATTAACTCTTTATACATGCCCAATAGCTCTAATGTTCTGCAGTTTGAACAATGCAAAAAAAAAAAAAAATCAAGTTCACTAAAGAACTTGCTGATCCAATTAATTATTTCCATTAAATGAAAAATGTATTATGACTTAATTAACAACCATTGCTATATTGGAACCTTTCCAATCCTAAATCATACTATTCTAAGTAAATAAACCTTAATTAGGATTTACTTGTAACGTTATATCCTTATCATCTTGAACTCAAATATTAACTCACACACAGAGCAATGGGTATCTTTAATACTTCTCAAGTATATGATATCTTAAATACTAAACATCTTTAGTACATTATCTATGCACTTGGACTTAGAACAAGTTAACAACGTTCAATCTATCTCTATAGGTCTAATTCCCATAATGAAGCTGTACCTTTTCATATCCAACAAGTGTTGTTGTTGGACAATTATGTGTTCAACAATTGAAAGTTAGAGCTGTCGTTCTCTGTGAGCAATATATCTCCACATACTCCCATTGAAGAGGAAAACTATACTCCCACTAACCTTCTTGTAGATGTGATAAATTCACAATCATCTCCAAAACAAACTCTTTGAATTCATCATGAAAGTGAATCTTCCAATGTTCGGTAGCCTTTCAACTATACATCAAATGTATCATTAAAAGCATTAGTTCCAATTAGAAGTAATGTTATGAAATTTGAACCTTTCAAATTCCTTCTTACTCCCGCTACTTATCTTGAGAACTGTTCTCCTAAAAGTATACATTGAATCAAACAATTTGTTCAATGAATTTGTATGATTATATCCAATCTTTTGGATATCTCATAACCTTTTATTATTCAATTTAGTTCTAAACTTAATGGATAGTGTATGCTTCAACCAAGCATTACATTTTTTGAATCATTAACTTTGACTCATTCAAAGACTTAACATTTCATATCTAATATGAAATCTTTCTAATTGATTCAATTAGAACTATTGAAGGTAAGTTATTGAACTAGGCATCGCTATAGAAAAAATAATATTGTCTATTCCCTATAGATAACTGAAAATATAAAACTTGCCACAAGGATCTCAGTGATGTACTTCAGCATTCTCAATGCTTGATTTCTACTTAGATTTAAACAATTTGAACTTTTAAAAAATTTAAATGATCATTTCATTTAATATGTATGATTATATCACATAAATTCATTAGCAATCTAATGAAATATAAGTATTATCTTTTTATGAATTATTATTATATCCAATGCATCACATGTATAAGATTTAATAATTCACTACCATCATCATCCTTTCACCAAGTTGAGTTGGTTATTCTTCAAATTTACAAGTTTCACATGTTCCATACAATTCTTAATAAAAAGGACATATATATCCTAGTATGTAACTTTATGAGTCTCGTTAGTTGATTTAACCATTATGGCATAAAAGGATAATCGGTTATCTAACTTTTAATTCTTTCCATTAATGATAAGCATAAGTCTCATTTGATCCAACACATACAAACTTTTTGTATAAAATTGGATCAATTACTATTACTTAGCAATCTATTTCTAACCATGCATTATGCCGTACATTAATGTTGAATCTAAATTCAGTATCAAATACTCATCAGCACGAATTAGAAATACATATGATCTTTATCATATCACATATAGGCGAGGAAATCATGTAATCATTTTCTTCTAATAATAACTATTATCATTCTATAACAAAATGTTTAATTGTAGTTCACAATTATGCTTTTATTATATTAAATTAAGTGGAACAATTATAGCATAATGACATAATGGATATACAATTTTCTATCTAACTTTTGAGAACACATCTCAAACATATCCTATGTCTAAGATCTTGGGTTCAGTAACTTAGTATCAACTATACCAAATAAGGTAAATTCCACTAAGAATAAAATATAAGTGTAAGAGAAACAAGTAATCAATTATATGACATGACTACAAAATAAGATTAAGACTTTAATCACGCATTTGGTTACTCCCACTATTTTATTCGAAATAATATCCCTCACTACTATTCGAAAAGATTATTCTAATCTCTCTAGTGGGTGAGGATCCTATTCAAGTATAATTGATCTTGAGTTTGCTCAATAAACCAATTAGAATTAAATTAGGTAGATAACAACTTTATCAATCACATCTCATATGACTCCTAGGTCCGTTAGGTGACAATTCTTGTCAAAATATATCTTATATATTATTCCTATCCTTGCCTTTAAATTCATGTGATCATGAATTTGCTCATCCAAATCACACAAACTTAGTTAAGTAGAACCCACTATCATAAATTAAATATGTTTGGGTTAAAGCAGCCTTGAGTTTGCTTAACAAGCTTATAATAAATAGAACTCTGGTTTATTCTTATAATAATGGAAGGCAACAATCACGTTCTTAACGTGTACTTAATATTTTAACGAGGGATTTAACTTCATTTGTCTCATCAAACATAAATTGTATGTAAAATATCACACATATAAAACATACAATTTATCATGCATCCAATATATCTATCAACCATATAAATAAAGTATGCAACTTATGCACTTATAATCAAATTAGATGGATAAAATATCAAGCTTCGTTTGATTCTAGTTATAGATCTTCATAATCAAAAATAACATTTCAAACTCTTTGGAAAATTAAAATAGACTAAAACCATTGATTCCTAAATAAATTAAATTCCTATTCCAAATAGAAATTTAATTTGATTTGAAAACAATTTTCAAATTCAATTGAGAACTATTTCTAATTATATTGATTCCTTTGATAAAATTTAATTGAAAACAATTTTCAATAAATTATTCTTCTTACTTATTATAATTTAGAATTTTTTTCAAAATTTAGAAGTAATACATTCTAATCCAATTATAAATTATTTCTAATCTAATTAGAAAATATTTTTCCTTAATTAGAAACTAATTTCTAAAATTAAAAGAAAACTACTTTCAATATTAACTAAAACATCTTTCATATTTAATTAAGAAAGCCTCTATATTATTTATTTAGAGATTGACTTCTTAATAAAATAGAAAATCTTTATTTAATAGATTAGAAAACTAAATTTCAAAAATATTAAAGAAAGCTTCTTTTCTTGATAAATAAATGAAAACACTTTTCAAATTTTAGTCAAGATGATAACCTTTCTAATAAATCAAGAAACTTATTATTCATAAATAAAGAAAAAATTCTAAATAAATTAAATAATAATTCTCTAAACGAATAAAATATAAATTTAATTTACCTCAATCAAATTGAAATAAACAAATTTGATTAGGAAACCTCTTTCTTAATTATTTAAGAAAACACTTTTTCATAATTTTAACGAGTCAAATTAATTAATTTCAATTTAATTGAAAATAATTAATACCAATTTTAGAAACCACTTGTCCAAAATAATTAAGAATCAATATAATTATTAGTCTTTATCAAATTAAGAAAAATAATTATCTTAATTTTGGAATTGAATGGATAATATAGTATAATTTAATAATCCAACCCCTTGAAAAATTAAACTAAATTACAAATCATTCCTAATAAAATTAACCATTGAAAACAAATTAGAAAAATACTTTCCAATTTTATTAGGAATAAAAATTAATTTGATCATTATTAAATTAATTAAAAAATTTAGGGTTTTAGAACAAAAATATATATAGTAACAATGGGAACACTGTGCGAGTCAACAAGGGCGTTGATTGGTGCATGAAATTCATGTACCAGTCAAGCCCTTAACAGATGATCGTAGAGAATGGTGGGCGTGCATTTCAGATGTGCCCATCGTTCATCCCATCTGTTTTCCAGAGACTGTGAAGTTTCTGGAAAACCAGCTTCCATCTCCTTTAGATATTCATCTTCCCTCTCCCTCAACTATCAGCCATGTTTCCACGTTTGTCAAACTAGTTAACATGTTATTGCAACTGTTGGGTAACGTTCCTAACTCTTTAACCCACATCATTACACCTGCCATGTTTTCTCACCTGCGTCTATAGGTGGTTGACGCCGGTGTTGCTACCGTCATCAGCTAGCGGTATCGCAAGGCATCATCGACGCCACCCAATGGCATCAAGTGATGCCTTATTGCCTTTGATGGGTGTTAGCGACATCGCCTAACGATAGATAGGCGATATTAATGCCCATCGACTGGTGACGCCGCACCCATCTTGTTTGCTAAACGCAAGCAGTAAATTTCATAAACCCAGTATACTTAAAACAATCAAAAAATGTCATGCAGAAATTACAACAAAAGCATATATGGAGAGTAAATCTTGTTCGAGCAATATGCAGAGGTAAAAGAGCTGGGTTTTAAATCATATGGTCTGACTTGTTTTTAGGGTTTAGCAAAACCAATTCCAGAATTGAAACATAAAACAATCTAGACATAAATCAATCTGGTTTTTAGACTCCAGAAATAGAACACGCACGAACCCTAGGGATCTAGAATACAAAATTATCAGAAATCACAATAAGGACCAGTCAGGAAAACAATTTCCTAAACACGATATACACAAAGAAGGCAAAACGATTATCCAGAAGCAAAACTCATTTTGTTCAATTGTCTTGATCCAATATACATACACAAGAAACAATTTCCAATGCATAATTCAAATAGGTAGAGAGAACAACAATCATTTTTTAGAAATCAAAAACCAAAACACATATACTCTAGTAGCAAGATTCACAAATGCAACCTAAAGTAACCACAACAAGCAGAAACAATTCTAGGGTTCAAAATTTTTCTGGGTTTCAATTTTCAGAACAAAGCAAACCCTAGATACACTTAAAGAGAATTTCGAAAACAAAAATAAACGAACAAATTTTCGAAATGCCTAATATGCCTTTTCTTTTTAGGGTTCGTTCAAGAGTTTTCAATTCCAAATTTCGATCAATAACAATCATACATGTTTTAACCAAATTACAGAATTAAAATCTGACTCTAATACCACTGTTCAGAAACCAAGTTAAAATCCGATTTGAACCGCAACGGAATAACTACGAAAATTTTTCACAACCTTTGATTTCTTGATAGTCAAGATCGCGTTAATTCTATGAAATGATTAACATAAATTGTAATAAAGCAGAAACTTAATTTGTACCTTATTTTAAAGCTTGATCTTTATATTGTTGTATCTCTCGAATCGTTCCAAAAACCAATATGCCTTAACCACCGTCACTGCACAAATGTCCCGCCTCTAATGGTATCCATATAATAGGTTGAGAGAACTCTGTGACTCTTACAAAGAGGTTTAAGCAAGAAGTGTTAGCTCCATAGAACTTAAGCCTATTTATAATAAGCTTTGGACATTTTAGTAATTTAATTAAAATTAAATTCTAATTTCAATTAGAATTACAAATAATTCTAATTAAATACCAATTGTGCCCATAGAAGATTTAAATCTCATATTGATCCTTATTTATTAAATATCTCATATTTAATTATAAAGTTTCTCAAACTTTACAATCAAATCTAACTTGATTAAATTAAGTTTGCTCCCTTTGATCCATTCTTTATGTGAGACCTATTAGGTTCCCAAATATGTTGGCAATGATTATAAAATCTAATTCTAATTCATAATTAGAATTAGATAAATTAAAACTCCTTTTAATTTATCTTTAATTCTCTAATTAAACAATTTATAGTCATAAATCAAGATTGGCGTCTAGCAATGCATTATGACTACAACACCCCCACTTTCATCGAGAATGTGTCCTTACATCCCAAAAATATTCGGGCAAATACCTATGAAAATGATGCGTTGGAGTAGTTTGTATTGCAAATTTTTCTCAAACATCACACGCATTTTTCGAAAAACCAATAATCATTAGCCTATTTTTATTTAAAACATTGCCAATTTCAGTCACAATTGTTGTAAACAATGTGCACATTTTATAATTTCAGTAATCATCTAGGCCCAGTACAAATAAAATCATTTTTAGTTACAATGTCATTACAAAATCATTGAACAGTACTTGTGAATACACAATTTAATACAAATAATGAAGTACAGATGTAAATGCCAGCTGATCTCAACCTCTATCTCTTGCTCAAAAGCATCGGTTAGACTCTAGTTAATTTAACTGGGTGTCTCCTCTGAGCTTGAGAAATCTGTTGCAAATTGGGGTGAGTTTTGCGAACTCAGTTAGTGGACCATCCTCAATGGCTCACCCAATCACATATCACATACATTTCACGTAATTACAAAATTCACATCACTTCAATTATTCATCATGTAGCATCTATAACATACTTTGATCATAAACTTTCGATTTTTTCAATCAAATTGATTTCACATTTAAATTGCAATTATTCAATTCATGTAAATCAATGTATATGCAATGTATATGAAACCCAAATTCACTTAATACATTGTTGTGACTGAGTGCCCTTATCACTGTCCCGTATCTATTGTGGATACCATGCTCTATCATACTGTCCCGTATTTGTTGTGGATACTGGGCTCTATTATTCTGTCCCATACCCATTATAGATACTGGGCTCTTTCATACAAATCGAACATAGGCTCTTGCCACAGATGTCTGAGCTTTAAGCTCTTTTTTGGTGGCTACTCCAGTCATGACAACCTTTATTTTTTCATACATTCATGTAATGAAATGTATTATATTTATATATATATTCAACCAATTGCTTATATTCAACTTCACATTCACATTTCTCATTTCTCATTTCTCATCGGATCAATATCTGACATTCAAAAATTATGTTAAGAACACTTATTTCTTTCTTATTCACATTCAAGGAAGCACTTCCAATATGTTGACATTTATTAAACTCCTCGGACTATCAAAGTCTAGAATTATCACAATTACATTCACATCAAAATAAATCAATACAAAATTTAAACAGGACAATTTCTTTAAAGTAAGACCATCTAGGTCGACTCACAGTACGTTTTAGATTAGCATTAGCTTCCCTGATAGGGAAACAACTAGATGTTGATGTTCTATCCTATACATCAACATTATTCAATACACATATTGCATGCACATTATTAATTGCACAACCACATAAAGATTCAATTGTACACGTATACATATGTGTAATGTATAATGTATAATGTATAATGCATGCTCATATGGACAATCTTAGGTACATTTTCTTCATATGCGTCTCATAATCAATTAATATCATCTTTCAATCATTCATTACTTTAATCACTTCATTCATCATCCACTAGGCTCATTCAAGATCCTATTTAAGCCCAATTACATCAAAGGAAAGCATTGATAAGTCAATAATTCATATATGTACATGATTTGGGACAATAAGCGTAACTGTCATTGTTGATGTTGGAATAAGGTCATTCAAGTATGGTTTCGAAGAGGACTTTGAGTTCTACAACTTTCTTGAAGACCCTGAAGAGAGATTTTGCCATCTAAAGGAAAAATTGCACATTTATATAATTACACCGAGAATGTCCGCCCAACATATATGTATGTCCCTCCAAACGCACATGAACGGAACTGGAACACTGAAATTTTAGAGAATGTCCACTCGGCCAATATGAAGTCCACCTAATGGACCTTTATGGGTCAAATTTCCAAATTTCCAACCTTAAGTTACATCTAACCCATATTATGTATATTTATCAATCCTACTTTAATTTCTCTTCATTCTCACCTCCATTCCAACTCAAAACATCCACAAAGCACATCATACAAAATTGTTGATCATAATCTCATAAACATTGCATCAACTATGTTTATACATTCTTCAATATTTCAGCACACATTCAACTCCATTCTCACCTTCCTTTTATCTATAAACTATCATTCTAATTCTCCTTATTTGGAGACATAATTTTATCTCTTTATTTATTTTTTAATTCACTCTACTTCACCTCTATTTTAATTACTAACATCCATATTATTTCACACCAAAACAGAATATGTTAATATCCACATTCATGATCAATTTTCTGCACAATTCTAACTTCATTTCTACTTTCATTTCATTTCTAACTTATCATTCTAATTTACATAATTTCAAGACACCACATTAGCCCTTTATTTAACCTCAAAATTATTCTAGTGCATCCATATAATAACTACCTAAAAATTAATGTAACCAAGCATTAAAATAGAACATGAAAACTCCATTTATTTGTCAAATTTTCTGCACTTATTCCACTTCCTTTCATTCCTAACTATCACCTTAATTCATCTTATTTCAAGACATAATAGTACTCGTTTTTATGATCTCTAAACTAACTTTAGTTCATCTCTTAAACAATCAAAGAAATTCATGTTAATATAAGGAAAACAAAGCATAAAAGCCTTTATTCACTAATGAAATTTCTACACTTCTTTATACACCATTCTCATAATCATTTTAACCTAAATGCATCACTACATCAATTTATGAATCATTACTCATTGTACATGTAAAAACAAGATATTTACATACCCAAATTTTCTCATTTACGTTCAGCATATATATACACACCCTCATTTCATGATCATTTAACTCTTAACTATCATCAAAACATGTTTCATTCGATAAAGTCATGAAGACTAATAGGTTACTTACTTGATTTATCCAAAGCTTCTTCAAAACCTTCATGAAATCCTAAGTCCATATATCATGCGATCCTCATCTTTCATGAACGAATGAGTTGGGTCTTTTAATGGCAAGTTGAATAAGACAAAGATTTGAAGTGGAAAGTGAAGGATGAGAGTAACACTCAAGATGGTAAAAATTGGAGATTCGTAAATGGAGAAGAAATAATGAAGAAGGTGAAGAACAAAGAGAGCATATGTCGTGGGATAAAAATGAAAGACAATAGAGGGAGCCTTTCAAATTGGCATAAAATGTGGGTTATAAAAACTTGGTGGGTGTCATGACACCTTCCACTTAAAATTTTACAAAGTATCTTTATACTTAAGTCTATGAGATCGACTATTTCCTTCATAAGGAAAAAACACAACGTATGCCAGTCTTTTTACGTTCTATTAATGTCCAATCTTATTAGAACAATGACTAGGAATATTTAGGAATAATATATAAATGCAACATGAATCTTGATTCATTCATATTTTTATATATTTTTAGGAGTTAATTCAGAGTGACTTGCATTCATTTTGCGTTCATCTATAGTC
>JAOSBO010225512.1:0-14551 GCA_027563915.1 Erythroxylum rotundifolium | reverse complement strand
ATCACTTGTTTAAGTGAATAGGCTTTTCCTTAATTTTAAACTCAAAGAGATATATTATTTTGTATAAGCTCTATTCATGAAAGAAAATATAACATTTGATCACACAGAAAATAATAGATTTTGCAAGTTGCTTAGCGGATAATAATTATTTTTAACACCCCACCAATCCTATGTCATCACCTACATACGTATGATTCCACTATGGTTAGTTTTCTCAGTATAGCAGTCTTCATGCATTGGTTAATTCTTTAAGCAATGTTCTCAAACTGAACACAGTTAAATTGGTTTAGTAGTAAAAATTTGAATTGGTTATTTTTTTAATTCAGTTTTTAGTTTTTTTTGTTTGATTTAATTAAATTTTTGTTAAAAATAATCAATTTATTAATTAATTGACCAGTTTTTATAAACCAAAATAAATAGATTAATTTTTGATTTGATAGTTTAAAGTTCAATTCAATTAAACTTTAAGGATAATCTTTTTCAATCATTTTTCAAATACTTTAATTTTATTCAATTTTTGATTGATTTTATAACAGTCGAATACCGCTTAAACTTTTTAAACTTTAAACCTTTTGTCTGATCCTAAAATTTATATTGAATCTCAGGTTTGAGTCTAAGACTTGATTACCTTTTTAATTTAAAATTTAAAAATAAAATTATTTTATTTAAAATAATATCATTTATATTTGATATATTCAAGCTACAGGTTGAATTGACCGAACAATCAAAATCTGGGCTTAACCTGTAAAGTAAAAATTTTACAAAAACTGAAACCTAGGCCATCCCTAGGTACCGACCTATCTTTTTTAGAGCATTGGTTTAGGATATTATTAAATAACCCTTAAACTTTTATCAATTCATACATTTGAAATATAATTTTATGACAATATTTATTAGAATTTTTAATATAAGTAGAGTGTAGAGTTCATTAACAAGAATCAGACTTAGGTCCAACTATTACTAAAATGACTAGAACTAGTCATTTAATTAGTTGGCCCTTACTATTTATTAACCTTTTAACATTTTTATTTTTAACTAATGTGGGATACTCACTAAGATGCACTCTAATCATAAATCACGTGTTTCGGATAAATAATTTTATGATTTAATAATTCATAATTAAGTAATGAGTTCAATCCAAATAGTAATTATAATTTTTAAAGATATGTTTTCTTATCAACTTCTTTAATAATGATATGAATTAAGTTAAAATGTAGAGATGTTATTTTCTTTCTTATAGGTCTTTTAAATATTTTCCTTTGAATCTTATGTCTTATTTTTAGTTTAAATACTTAATATGTAGTACATTTTCTTAATTATTTAGCTTAAATATTTTCTTATTTAGTCTAAATATTTTCTTGCAATAACTTATTTATTTTATTTATTTACTTTTTTTCTTTGTTATTAATATATTTATCAACTTATTTTATCATTTATTTATTAACTTATTTTATCATTTATTTCAAACCTTTGCATTGTTTTGTATTTATTGTATTATTTATTTTATCACTGGTTATATATTTTTATTTATATGTAGTTATTCATTTTATCTATTTATTTTATTGTTATTATTATCTGTATGTCTTATTATTATTATTTTAATAACTATTATTTTATTATTTAATATTTATCTTTTATTAAATAATAAAAATGTGAAAAGTGCATCTATCAATGCAATAATATAAACAAAATATGCAAGTATAATTGGTGTGAACCAAAACCTTTCAAGATTAACAAGCCGTCCAAAATTAACACGGAAGATTATAACTAGTACACCTAACAGGCATGTGCAAGCTGCAGATGAGGCAGAATTAAGGCGAGAGCTAGTGGGAGATGGAGGAGGCTCGCTCAAGATGGAATCCGTAACAAATACTCCGACAAACTGATATCAATTTTATTATAACAAATGGTTGTATCAAACTACTTTCACCAGCAAAACGGCAAACATTAGGGACAGATATTTCTGATTCAGTTTCTCTAAATAGGTAGTACACCAAATCCACTGCCAAGATTAACAAGCTACCCAACAAAATTCACTTGGATAATTAGCCAGTAGACCTATCAGGCACACTATAAGAAAAATTGCTTTTAGTGGCAACAAAAAATGTCACTAAAAGGAGAACAATTGTCAATCATGGTCGGATGAAAACCACATAAATCAAAGTCAGCGAGTAACATAGAGAGGGAAAAACCAGATACAAAAAACGAATGCACTTTAATCCTTGATTGCGTCCCTCTCTGCGTCGCCTCTTGGAGCTCTCCGAATGTGCTCTGCGTGTGTCAGCCTGGTCTTCCTTGAGTCGTGCGTGTCCGCATCCCTGGCTCTGCGTGCATGGTCCTCTCCTGATGCGTGCGTCTCGTTTTGGTGGTGCCCCCCGATGATGCCTCCTGCGTGCGCCCGTGTCTCCCTTGGCTGCGCTCTGTTCCTCTCAAAACAACGCCCCAAAAACAATAAAACCTACTCCCCCCACTCATCCACGCTAACGACAGCGTTTCTCTAGCTCCTTGCTCTTTGCGTTTTATCTCCTCTGTTGCCATTTTGCTTTGTTCTCTCAACTGTTGTTTAATGCTTCTGTTTGGATAGTTTCGGCACTCCTTTACTACGTCGTTTTGCTTTGGACTTTGCTTCCTTAATTTAATTGTTGCTATGCTCCTTTTCAACTAAAGTCAATTGTATTTCTTATAAATTAAACAGAAACCACTATAAATGTATATTTAGGGAAACTAAATAAATTAGTAGGTAAAATATGTGTAAAACTAAAACCTAATCACTATATGCAGAAACTAAAGATTAATACCATTCATTCCTATGAGAAAATGCATTCAACAATTAGCGAGATGACATTATTTGTGGGGAATTTTTTTTTAACATAATTCCTTAATCTTTTTTTATTAATATTTTTTATAATGCAAGTTTAGGGTCCTGTTTAGCAAACTTTTTTTTGTACTTTTTTTTGACTATTTTATTTTGCGTGAATTTTAGTCTTTTGCTTGTTTTTATTTAGAGTTAGACCAAAAATTTGGTACTTGTAATTTTTTTCCCTAAAGCACTTAAAAAAAAGATAAATAGTCATTTTGACATGATTTAACAATACATTTACAAACAGGTCATATTTGGGGCCCGTATAACTCGAAATTATTTGTTCATAGTCTACTTAAGACTTGGGGCTTGGTACTAGCGTTTTGCATTGGTGGAGGTTGAATTGGGAAATTAGGGAAGAAGGTGGAGTTATGGATGGGTTATGGGTCGTCGGTTTGGATTGAGTAATTGGGTTAGTTGCATTGTTGAGGTGAAGTCATACGGAAGGCCATGTGACAAATTCTGTTAAAAAATTGAAAGAAGTTAACTTTTGGAGTAAAGTGGGACAAATTAAAAACTATAAAGGTTAAAATGGAAAACAAAATTAATTTAAGAACCAAAATAGGAGCGAGTGAATAGTTAGAAAGGCAAAGTATAATTAACCCATTAAAAATTAGATAATGGCCTAATGGTCACAGTCCATCTAGATGATGGGTGAAAACATACTCGCTCCATCCCATAAAAAGGTCCTTTTCGGAATACCAACTTTTTAAGAAAATATAATTATTACACTTTTAAATTTTGAATTTTTTAATTTGCTCTCATTATTCTTGCAAATTATCTTGAATTGAAGTTGTTGGAATTTTATTTTAACTTTAAAATATAAATTTACACATTTTTTTATTTAACCTTTCAAATTCACTTACCCAAAAAAAAATCAAACTAGACAATTATTTTAGGATAATTAAAAGTGGAATAAAGAACCATATTTTGGGACAACTAAAAATGGAATAAGAAACCATTTTTTGTTAGAAATGACCAACTAATATAGAAAATTCTAGATTTAGAAAACTCTAGATTTGTTAAAAAAAAATCTAGAAACATCGCCCAAGTTGGCAACTTGGGCATTCCAGAATTCTCCAGCAACTTTCATCAAGTTGCTAAGTCGGTGATGCATGCCTATAAATAGGCAATAGCTCCATTTCATTATATACCACCACAAAAAGATAGAAAAGTGTCCCAAAGTGTAGTGTGTGTTTGTTGTCTAAGTTTGTTCTTTTGTCTTCTGTTTTGTTTAAATCCTTCGATGTTTTGAGTTTTGTATTCAAGTCCTTTTATTAATAAAATTATTGTTGTAGTATTATTTTTTAATAAGTGGTATTAGAGCCAGGTTGTGTCGTCTAGAGTCGTTGCTCCATTGTCCAAATTTTTACGATCAGGGATCGTCTCTTAATCAAAATTATGCTGAAATTTAGTCACAATCCGGGATTATGAAATTATTCAATCAAGGATCGAGTAATTATGGCAGACATGAGCACCACTGTTAGTGGTATAGAAAAAATAAATATATATAACAATTATAATACATGGAGCACTCGTATGCAGTTTTATCTGCTATGACAAGATTTATGGAGTATTGTTGAAGGAAACGAGACTCAACCTCCAACATTCGAAGAAGAGTTAAAGAAATGGAAAATTAGAGCAGGTAAAGCCATGTACATATTATCGGTGACGGTAGAAGACGACATACTTCAGCAAATAAATGATGCAAAGACACTAAAGGATGCATGGGACACTCTCGCCCAGTTTTATGCACGCACTAACGACGCCAGGCTCCAGCACTTGGAGAACGAGTTATTGTCGATCTCGTAGCACAATATGTCTGTAAGTGAATATTTTACTAAAGTTAAATCTTTATGCCAAGAATTTCTAAGTTAGATCCTCCTAATGCTATAACTGAAACAAGAATGAGAAGGATTATTGTACATGGGTTATGCCCAGAATTTCTTGGTATTGTTATGGCTACTCGAGGTTGGGAAAAGGAACCAACCTTGACAGATTTATAAAATATCTTAGCAAATCAAGAAGCATTAGATAAACAAATGTCTAAAGTTTTTATTAAAGAAGAAGATAAAGCCCTTTTCACTATGTTGTATTTTTATGCTAGAAAAAGCTGTTAAGATTTGTTAAATTTTATTATTTAAATCTTAAACATAAAAAGATTAGGGGTTGGAATGTAGTCTCGCTTATTTTAGCACAAGATAGATAATTGTTCAGTTATTCCCAGAATTAACTAACTTTATACAAGGACGCTATTCAAATTGACGAGGAACTGCTAGCAAACAGTGCCAGATCACTTGAGACCTTAGTGTCCATTGGAATGCGATTGGGAATTGCTACCAAGAAAAAAGGCTGAAATTTTTTTCTCTTTTGTATTATTAAAATGTTATTAGATGTTAGGTTTATTATTTAATTTTGAATTGATGATTTGTTAAATTATTACCATGCCATGGTACAATGCTTCTTCTCAATTGTTAACAATTAATTATATTTTTAAAAAATAAATATGCCAACTATGCGAGATTGCTTAACTCAGCTCCACGTAGACTCCGATGCGGTCGTATTCAAACTAATTGAGTTTCACAGGCTAATGTTACAAACAATGTGAAATCCTACGATTACCTGATGAGAGAATGCATATGCTAAAGCCCTTTCTCCTCTCGGAGAAGCTTCTTGCCTCAATCTGGTCCTTCTACCTATTATCTCCAATCTATTACATAAACAAAGGCAGGAAATATGAATCGATACTAGAAAATAAATTTACACTCCTACAGTGGGAACCAATTCAAATTCATCGCTTCTTTTTGGACATACACCCTGTTTGGAACGATAGGAATCCAATTCAATTCCTATATTTGGAACAAAAAAAAATAGAAGAGTTGAATTCATAAACCTAATTGAAACCTACCCTCCTTTATAAATTCAATTCTACCTAAAAACCCCAAGAATTGAATTACAACTCATTTGAACACTTCTTTTTAAACATTGAAACTTACTCTTCCCATAATACCAATGTAATAACCCTATCTGCAATTGACGCAACACTCTTCAGCCCTCCCATATCTCATTTTCTAGGCTTAAAATGGAAGTGAAGTTCGGATAAAAATAAAAGAAAGAAGAAGGAGTGCAGTGATTCAGAAGTAGGTCGTAGTCACAACGCGTCGTGGTTGCGACTTTGCTGGGCAAACGTGGAAGTCACGATCGCAACACCACTGGTGATTTACGGCAATCGCGATCACTATATGAGATCAAGCCTAAACTGAATCAGCCTTCATGTGATGGTGATCGGGATGATGAAGAATTCCAGAAATGCAGCAATAGAAATGATGGAAGTTGCTCAAATGAATCAGGGACTTGATTGTTATTTTCACTGTAGTTGTTTTAGTTGACTGTATAGAGTTTAAGTACGTGGACTTGAATTGTAAATATATTTTTTTGGTTTAAGGTTTAGATGGAATCCGACTCTATTTAATGGCTTAACAGCCTTGATGTAAACAGTGAATAATCTTTTTCACTTTAATACAACATCACATTTTTCTAGAACCTCTCTAAACCTTTCCATGGCTAGTAACCGCCACAACCTCCTCTCTCTTGATGGTATCAGACCTATATGGTTCTGATTGCCTAATTTTTCTTCCGAAAAAACAATCCTCTTATTGTCCGCAGCAAAACCTACCAGTTTGTCTTGTGTTTTACGAAATAATCATGGAGGTTCTTGAATCAAGGGGTGAAGTTCAAACAGGGAATCATTCTGGATTGGGAAATTTCACAATAGAAGATGAAGTGTGAGTCTTAGTGGTAATGAGAATGCAAGAGAGCTGTTAATTCCTGCGAAACTGAGTGATTGCAATTATTTGTCATAGTCTAGGTCAATGGTGACATTCTTGAAGTCCAAAATGAAATTAGGTTTTATTGATGGCACTTGTGCATCTCCTGAAGAAGGTACTCTTGAAAGAGTTCGCTGGGAAAGGGTAGATTCAACTATGAAGGCTTGGATTATTGCAGGTTTGAGCATAGATATAGCAGATAGCTATATGTACACACTAACCTCGACGGAACTATAGGACGCTTTGGCGCAAGAGTATAGAACATCTAACAGTCAAATGCTCTACAGAATGCGTCAAGAGAGAATGAAAATAAGTCAAGTTGATCTTACCCTGGTGCGGTACTATAGTGCTTGTAAAAGATTTTGGGATCAGATTAGGCATTACCAGCCTATGCCTACTTGTCCACCTGAGATTGCAAAGGTGTTTGATGCACGTGAAGAGGAAGACAGACTGATGGATTTCCTTAATGGATTAAACTCCAGCTTTGATGCTGTCAAGGAGCAGATTCTGCTAATGGAGCCCCCTCCGACTGTTGGTAA
Organism: Erythroxylum rotundifolium; assembly: GCA_027563915.1. Taxonomy (NCBI): domain Eukaryota; kingdom Viridiplantae; phylum Streptophyta; class Magnoliopsida; order Malpighiales; family Erythroxylaceae; genus Erythroxylum; species Erythroxylum rotundifolium. The sequence continues at coordinate 7,325 of JAOSBO010225512.1, read as the reverse complement.
GGCATATAATACCTTACTTAAAGTTGATAAGCATATGTCTGCTTCTGTATTTGGTAATAATCAGGTATCAGATAATACTTCATTTGTTCTCAAGAATCAAGATGGAATGGTTAACCAAGGAACAGAAGAAAGTGTTATGATTGCAAAGACTGCAATATCCTTCAATAAAGGAGATCATGTGAATGCTGGTTCTAGTAGAGGTCAGAATAAGAAGAAAGCTGATCTCGTGTGTACTTATTGTCATAAGAAAGGGCATGACATAAGTACCTATTTCAGTATTCATGGTGTTCCTGGTTGATGGAAGGCTAAGTATGGCAACAAAGGAAATGCAAACAGGTAAGGGAAAATGACTACAAATAATTAGGCTTATATAGCTGAGGTAGAAACTCCTCTAGTGGTGGATTCAGGCATGGGAAATGAAGCAAATGCCTTTGAGAATCTGAGTAAATAAGGGAGCATGCTGCAAGCTGAGTTGAGGAAGTTGGCCAAGGGAAAGAACACTGTAGATCAGAATCAGTATTCTCTCAATTTTGCTCATATGCAGGATTTTGCAGGTAATACCACTGCTTCTCATGATCATAATTGCTGTTTAATAGATAAGAGTTATTGGATTCTTGACATAGGGGTAACTGCACATATGACACCATCCCTATCATGCCTCATCAACCTAAAACCCATTATGATCTCTTCTTCCATCACTTTGCCTGATGGAAGACTTCAATCTGTTACACAGGTTGGAGAAGTCATCCTGAATCCTAGAGTCAAACTTACCAATGTCCTTTTTGTGCCAAGTTTTAAATACAATCTTATTTCTGTTAGAGAATTAACCAAATCAGCAAATCTATTCTTTACATTCTTTGCTGATTTTTGCTTGTTGCAGGACCAAATGACTAACAAAATCATTGGCCTTGGACAAGCATTCAATGGATTGTATATTCTTACAGTCTCATCATTTGATGCAAATTTTATCAGAGACCATACTCAATCTTTTGTACATAATCCTCAATTTCATATTCCTCATATCAGAAATAATTCATTGCTTAGCAGATGTAATAGGTTTGCTAGGTCAGAACTGTTTGCCAATTGGCATTATAGGTTGGGACATCCATCCTTTAATGTACTCAAACACTTGAATAAATCTGTTGGTTTTGAGATTGATGATTCTTATTGTTGTGAAATTTGTCCACTAGCTAAACAACAAAGACTTATTTTTCCTACTAGCATATCATCTACTTCATCATGTTTTGATCTGATACACGTTGATCTTTGGGGGCCATATTCTCATCAAAATACATCCAATACACGTTATTTGTTACAATAGTAGATGATTTTAGTAGAGCTATATGGACCTTTTTCATTCTGCACAAAACTTTTGTTTTGCAAATCCTAAAACACTTCTTTTCTATGATTAACACTCAATTTCAGAAATCAATCAAAATTATAAGAACTGACAATGGAACTGAGTTTGTTAATCAAGATTGTCAAACTTTATTCTCAAAACTTGGAAAACTTGGAATCTTACATCAAAGAAGTTGTGTTTATACTCCCCAACAAAATGGAATTGTTGAGAGAAAGCATAAGCATCTTTTACAAATAGCTAGATCATTGTTGATTCAGGCATCCTTACCTAAATTTTTCTGGGGAGATGCAGTTTTTACTGCTACTTACTTGATCAATAGATTACCTACACCTATACTTCAATGGAAATCTCCATATGAAGTGCTTTTCTCCAAACCACTAGACCTATCACATTTGAGGGTTTTTGGTAGCCTTTGTTTTTCCACAAATGTTCTTCCTAATAAAGATAAGTTTTCCCCTAGAGCTTTCAAATGTGTATTCATTGGGCATCCTATTGGACAAAAGGCATACAAGGTCTATTGTCCTTCAAATCACAAGTTTTTTGTTTCCAGGGATGTTATATTTCATGAACACATTTTTCCATATGCTCAGAAGAAAGAACCTTCTTCTTCAGCAATCATTATTCCTACCTTACCTAATGGTTCATCTGTTTCTCCTCCAACACCTTCTTCACTCAGTCCTTCACCTATACTTGAAACAGAACCCTCAAATAGTTTGTCTCCTCAATCTCTTCCAATCTCTCCAACTTTGTCTCCTCCATCACAAGAACCATTGGATCCTCCTGTGAGAATGTCCACAAGAGTCAGATGTCCCCCAAAGAGGTTTGAAGATTTTGTGTCTCATTCTGCTATTCATTCCTCAAGCTCTTTCATTCCTCCTCAAACTTACCCTTTTCAGTCCTCTCCATATATCAATTCCAAATATCTGTCATTTCTTGCCAATGTGTCAAAAGTTCAAGAACCTTATTCCTTTGAACAAGCAAAAGCTGATCCACAATGGCAGGATGCCATGTTGAAAGAAATTGCTGCTTTAGAGGAAAATAGCACTTGGGATCTCACAGAATTACCAGCAGGCAAGAAAGCTATAAGATATAAATGGGTGTATAAGGTGAAATATAATTCAGATGGTAGCATTGACAAATACAAAGCTAGATTAGTAGCTAAAGGCTACAATCAAGTTGAAGGAGAAGATTATATGGAGTCTTTTTCTCTAGTGGCTAAGGTTGTGACTGTTGGAGTGTTCTTTGCACTGGCAACAGCCAAAGGAAGGCCAATTCATCAACTTGACATAAATAATGCTTTCTTGCATGGGTATCTCAATGAAATTGTCTACATGAAACCTCCTCTAGGATATGTTGTGACATTGCCAAATCAAGTTTGCAAATTGAAGCGTCCTCTGTATGGTTTGAAACAGGCCTCCAGGGAATGGAACACTGAGTTTATTAAGCATTTGCAACAATTTGGTTTTCAACAGTCTGCACATGATCACTGTTTATTTACTTTCACATTTGGTGTTCATTTCCTTCTGTTGATAGTCTATGTGGATGATGTGCTTGTTGCTGGTTCTTTAAAAACATTGATCATACAGGTCAAGGACTATCTTCACAGTTTGTTCACCATCAAGGATCTTGGTTTGGCCAAGTACTTTCTTGGTGTAGAAATTGCCAGATCCTCTTCAGGAATAGCATTGAATCAAAGGAAGTATATCCTGGATATCATTCAAAGTGTTGGGTTGCTTGGTTGTAAACCAGCTAAAACTCCTTTACCAAAGGAGCTGGATTTGCAGACAGCAAAGAGTCCCTTACTGCAGGATGTTGGAAAATACAGGAGGCTTATTGGAAGGCTTTTATATCTGAGTATTACCAGAACTGATGTTGCTTATGCTACATAACAGTTGAGCCAGTTTGTTCAAGAACCTCTTGAAGTACATTGGTCAGCTGCTCTACATATACTCAGGTACTTAAAGGTTTGTCCATCACTTGGATTATTTTACTCTAGCAAGAATACATTGGATCTTTCTGCTTTCTGTGATGCTGATTGGGCACATCGTAGAAATACCAGGTTTTCTTTAACTGGTTATTGTGTATTCTGGGGAAATTCATTGATCTCATGGAAAACTAAGAAATAGAATACTGTTTCTAGATCCACTTGTGAAGCTGAGTATAGGTCAATGGCCATGATTGTTTGTGGGCTTCTTTGGATCTCCTATATTCTTAAGGACTTAGGTGTTACAATAAACAGTCCTATTCCTCTTGGTTATGATAACAAAGCTGCACTATATATCACAATGAATCCTACATTTCATGAGAGAATGAAACACATTGACATTGATTGTCATGTGGTTCGAAATCAGTACATGGTCGGATTCATTGCTCCACTGCATATTCCTTCTCACTTTCAGCCTACTAATTTGTTCACCAAGAGCTTGCATTCTCCATATTTTTAGTTTTTGCTTTCCAAGCTTAGTGTGTTTGATTTACATTCTTCACATGCTAAGCTTGAGGGGGGATACATAAGATCAAGCCTAAACTGAAACAACCTTCATGTGATGGTGATCAGGACGATGAAGAATTCCAGAAATGCAGCGATAGAACTGATGGAAGTTGCTCAAATGAATCAAGGACTTGATTGTTATTTTTACTGTAGTTGTTTTAGTTGACTGTACAGAGTTTAAGTAGGTGGACTTGAATTGTAAATATATTTTTTGTTTAAGTTGTAGTTGGAATCCAACTCTATTTAATGGCTTAACAACCTTGATGTAAACAGTCAATAATCTTTTTCACTTTAATACAACATCACATTTTTCTAGAACCTCTCTGAACCTTTCCATGGTGAGTAACCGCCACAACCTCCTCTCTCTTGAATCACGCCTAAGGGTTGTTATGCGGGTGATTTTTTATTAAACATGTGTTGGTATTTTGATGATATCTTGAACTTTAGATGTCCAAATGAGGTGATTCTTAATTCAGATTAAAGTAAAGACATAATTCTACAACTTTCTTGAAGAAGTCTAAATTTAATTTTGCCTCTAAGACTTTCAAAGTCTTAGAGAAAGATTGTGAAAGATTTTTTATGTATTGAGTTCGATTGTTGACTGTTCTAGCATGCCACCCTTGTGGGGTACATACTCGAATATCACTCAGGATGTCGGGTACATGTCTTGTGAGAGTGGGATGCTACATAATGTCATTTGCAATCAATTTTTTCTTTTTATTTTAATAATGAACTTTTTTGATAATATCACTTGTAATGAAATTGATGTTTATAACTTACTCTATGTAAGTGTGAGTGTGGATTATTTAATAAGATTATCTTTTAGTCAAGGGTAAAAATGTCATATAAAATAATTGAATTCATTTTGATTATGTTCTAAAAATTGTAATTGAATTCAATTCTAATATTACTTGGTTTGTTCCAAACAGTGTAAATTGAATTCAATTCAATCTTATTAATGTAATTGAATTCAATTCGTTAATGAATTCAATTCGAAGGTTTCCAAACGCCCAATAAAGTGGAGTAGCCCCCCACTTTTCGACTCCGCGGCTAAATTTTAAAAAAGCTACATTCTCTTCCCACTCACCTTGTCCCCACTAATGAACGTTGCCTCTTCCCACTCACCTTGCCCCCACTAATGAACACTAACATATGCTCTTTACCTTTCGAGAAGGTTTGTTGAAGCTTCACGGTCAACCTAAAGCTTTACGAAAGACCGCTTAAAGTTAATGGATTGCCTTCAATAATGCATATAAGCTTACGAATGGCCATTTTCTATTATTAGATATGTAGCTTCCAACCCTCTTCATTCTATATAGCTTCCAACCCTCTTCCTTCAACAATAATGGCTTCTTCTTCTTCTTTGACCTCTCACCCATCAAACTACGACGTCTTCTTGAACTTCAGGGGTGACGACAATCGTCGCAATTTCACCAGCCATCTCTACACAAGGTTCTCCAAACCTTCTTTGATGATGATGATCTTAAAAGAGGAGATGAAATTGTCCAGTCACTTCCCCAAGCAATCCAAAATTCCACTATCGTTGTCCTTATTTTCTCGAAGGACTATGCATCTTCCAGTTGGTGTCTTGATGAGCTTGCAGAGATCATCATGTGTCACCGTTCCAGTAGACAGATTGCCATACCTATCTTTTATGAGGAAGATCCATCCCATTTAAAAAATATCACATGATGTTGCAGCAGCTTTTGTTAAACACGAGCAAAATCCTGAGAAGGCACACAAGATTCTAAGGTGGAGGGATGCCTTGACCACAGTTGCCTCTCTATGCGGGTTTGATTCTAAGTAGTTCAGCTATGTTTTAGGTTTTATGATCGATACAAGTAAAGGTTCCTTTGCTTTTCATTCATCTAAATTGTATTTCATAATTTACAGGTATGATCATATGCTTATTAACAAAATCGTTGAAGACATTTTGGAAAAATTGAACCGATCCATGGCATATGATGATTTTGAGCACTTAGTTGGAATGAACTCGCACATTAAGGAAATAAAAGAAGTATTTACTATTGACCCATTGAAGATTCGTATTTTAGGAATTTGGGGGATGACGGTATTGGTAAAACTACTACTGCTGAAGTAATATATCATGAGATGTCTCATGAATTTCAAGGATGTTGCTTTATACACAACGTGAGACAAATTTCAGAAATTAGTGGTATTAAGAAATTACAGGAAGAACTAGTTTCAGAAATATTAGGTGAAAAGATTCAGTACAATACATATCTGCTGGTTATGAATCATTTCTTAGAGAAATACTTGGTTGCGTGAAGATATTAATTGCTCTTAATGACATTAACGATCCAATGCAATAGAGTCTTTGATTGGAAATCCACATTGGATCGGTTCAGGAAGTACGATTCTTAACACTAGTTGAGATAATTAAATATTTATAGGGATGGTTGATTTTGCATATGAAGTTAAACCATTAAATTATGATGAATCCCTACAACTTTTCAATAAGAGTGCCTTCAAGGAAAAATATATGATAAGTTGCATTTCATGCATAGTTTCTAGGATAGTTTGCATTCATTTTGCATGTGTTTGTTTATTATTTGTGTGTTCTTGTGTGCTTTTGTGTTTGTTATGTGTGTAGGAGACCAAAGTGGGGATTGGAGTCATAATGCAGGAGATTTGGGCTATTTTGGAGAATCTACGTGCTGGAAACAGATACAACATGACCATGTCGTATCGGGCAATAACTAGGCAGAATTTATGGATGAGTTTTTAAGCCCAATTGTCATCTATTTTGGGCTGGATCTTTGTTGGAGACGCGGAATACAAGATGGGAAGCCAAAATGAAGAGTCCTACTTGAAGATTAATTAGGAAATCTCTCTTAATTTTGGCTAGGGTTACAAATGGGAAAAGATATAAATACCTTTTGGCGTAAGGAAATCAAAAGCTCTCTCTTCCTTCCCCTGTTTTTAGTATTCAGCCGCCCGCCACCATTGTTATTGCAGTCTTTATATTATTTTGCTGTGAAGACAAGATGAATTGTGTGATATCTTATGTTTTCATGTTAGCTATGAACAACTGAACCCTTTTTTTAGTCAGGGTGCTTGGATATTCAGCCATGGATGATTTGTGAGACTATGCTTTTATTTGTTTATGCAATTCAAATATTTATTTAATTCCCGTGCTTGAACTAGATTTATTATTGCTTAATTTATTGTGCAATGTCACGAGTTGTGTGATTGATTAAGTTATAAATTACTGAATAGGATAGTATTGTCGTTGATATTATTCTATCAAAGTAGCGAATTAGTTTTATCTTGCGACCAATGTATGTTGGTGGTAAAATTGATGGAATTAAATAATTTGACTTAATAGATTACAGTGTTTTCGAATTTATTGGTTAGGATAATGGTCTTTGGTCGAAAAAAATCTGCAAGTGCACAGAGTCGTTCCTAGTACTCACACATTAAGTATTCCAAGGTCAAATCCCACAAGGACTA
>JAOSBO010225493.1:0-14551 GCA_027563915.1 Erythroxylum rotundifolium | reverse complement strand
AAAGTCCCAACTTCAAATTTCCAAGCCCAACATAAAAATATCTATCTAAACACATAATTAAATCAATTAAGGCAAAAATAAAAAAATAATTAACGAATAAATCCATAAGTCAATAATTCGAATAAAATAAAAAATTTTCGGGGCCCAACACAAATCCTCAAAGAACTCATCATCAGAGCCAACTTCTAGTAGCCTATAAGCTTTAGAATTTTCTGCATAGCACACTAACACACTTTTTAGTGCTTTTGGTCCCAACTTTCTTCTTTTGTTGTCATGGACTCTATAGTAAGCTACACAGCCCCAAACGTTCAAATATGAAAAGTTTGGCTTCTTTCCTTTCCATACTTCATATGGTGGCACTTTAGTCTTTAAGGATGGAATTCAATTATGTAAATGACATGTAGCCAACAAAGCCTCACCCCACAAGTTTTTTGGCAAACCCAAACTCGAGAGCATGGAATTTGTTAGATATATGTTAGATATGTCTATTTTATTTTATTTTTGCATATTTCTTTAAATTGACATATTCTTTATTATCTTGGATTCAAACACGAGTTAGATAATGTTCTAGATAGAATAGAATTCTATCTTGGATGAATGTGTATTTGTTGAAGAATATTGCAAAAAAATTCCAATTTGAATTAAATGGATATGGAATTATGTGTATGAAGAAGTCAAGGGCATTATGGTAAGTTTCTTGGTGAATTAAATTTTGGCTGAAGAGTTAAGGGCATTATGGTAAGTTTCTTGGTGGATTAAAACCAATCTTTCTGGAAACATATGATTACATTTGAAAGAGTAAAAAAAGAGAGTAAACCTATAGCTGATTGGTGTTGAGTAGGGAGAGTGATTGATGGCATGTGTGGAGTAGGTTGCGTGAGTGCTTTTGCAGGTGTCATTGGATTTGTCAGATTAGACTCGTACACAAATAGCAAGTTGAACATAACAGTCAAAGACAACGAGAGAATTTATATCACAACTCGAAAACAGGTCTCGTTTGAATCCCATATCAAGGAAAATTGAGAGAAAAGGTAGCTTCTTCACTCGTATAACAAAGTAAGAAAATCCATGGAAGCCTTTTGGACACCTAGGGCGATATATTGGAGATGCCAGTAAAAGTTTACGTGTTTTTAGGAACAATTGTTAGATCTTTCTTGGAGTTATTAATTCTTTAAACACTTGAAGTTTTTATTTATTGTCTTTCATTAATTAATAGCCATTTAGAAAAATCCTCTGGTTAACATAAGTCAGTTGTGTTATTGGGTGTGAAATTCTTTCATGAGAAGTGAGGTTGAGAGATAGTGTCAAGGGTTGAGTGGTGTCGGCTCAGTAAAGCCTTGAGTAATTCTATTGTACTTCGGTGAAAGTTTTAATCTGGGTAAGGGCCCCTCAGACGTAAGCAAGGAGTGTCGAACTGCATTATTAAATTTCTGGTGTCATTTATTATTTCATTTTTGATTGGTTTTGTTTTTGTTTGTGCCAAAGACGATCATAGTAAAATTGGAAAGTTTGTGAAACTACTACCCCTTATAGTTTTTCAATTGGTATCAGAGCAGGTCACCGTTTCAAAACTTGATAGCAAGTTGGTGTAGATCCTAGTTTCACAAACATGTCCATAAGAGAAGGAGCATCAATTATCAAGCCACCGTTGTTGGACGATTACAATCATCCTACATGGAAATCACGAATGAAGGTGTTAAGTTATCAATTTGGGCTTATTTTGTACTTAATTCTCTTTGATTTGTTGAAATTATTATGCAAAATTAGTGGAATTGCCTTATAATTATTTGTAGATGATTTTCAACACCTTAGAGACGAAATTGAATCAAAAAGATGAAAAAGAAATGAAGAAAATCTAAAATTCCAAATTTGGCAACAATTCAGTCACTAGATGTGGCCACGTGCAAGGATGAAATTAATTTCCAGGTCTGCTTTCAAAATCTGAATCTGATTCTTTTGATATTTTCCTAATCTTTTAAGATAAGATTGATGGAGATTCACAAACTGAACATGTAGGAAACGTGATTTGCAAGATAGGATGAAAAAGGAAGGGATCGGGAGGCATTAAAAGGGAGAAAACGTGACTGTTCACGTGAGCCTTTCTGCAGATTTTCTCTTGGTTGTTTTTGCATTTTTTGCATTTTTCCTTCTATATTTTCGTATTCATTAAGAAAGACCAGGGATGGAGACTCGTTATGTGATTATTTCTTTGATTTCCACTTTCGTTATGAATAACTACACTCCTTTTCTTGGTTGAGTGAAGTCATGTTATCCGTTATTATGTGTGAGGTGTTTCAATAAGGTTTATGTTGTTGATGAACATTAAATATCTTTTGAATTACTTTTTCTAATTGAATTGGTTGATTTCTAAGCATGTAACTAGGGATTAATTCGTTCAATAGTTAGATTAACAAAATATGACATTCAGTTTCGTTAATCACAAGTAGCAATTAGGATTACCTTCTTTATGCTAGAGTCGGAAATTCTAAGAAGGTATTCGCTTGATTGAGTGCATGTCGTACATGTATTTCTCTTGCTCATTGGTTTCTTGATTCATAAAGCTATTATTCAATTAAACCTACGATCGTATCTAGGTTGTTGTTTAATAAGAATGCTAGGATATATGTTTCTACTCATTACACTTAAGAGAAAACATCCCCATTGAATGTTTATCAATTATTGAATTTTTATATCAAGGATCCATTTTAGCGTGATAACATCGGAGACCCGAAAATCAGGTATTTCCCATTAAAATTTTAGATCTAATTATTCCTTTTTATTTGTGATTTTTCTTATATTTTTCCTTAAGTTGTCGTGAATTAACCCCCCCCCATTTCGTCACTTGTTTTGTTTTGAATTCGTAACTCCTTTACCGTTAAGATTCCTCATGGGAACGATATCCACTTACCACTACTATATTAAATTGTATTAACGGAGGTCATTTCTTTTGAATTTGGTTGTAGGTGACAGCAATACCAAATTTTGGCGTCATTGTTGGGAAATTTTTGACGGTTTATATACGTTACGCGTTCAAACCAATCAGAGAATTTACAATACAATCTTAAGATCGAGAAGACAGCTAAAAGATCGCGAAAATAGACCAAATATCATAAAGAGATGCAGAAAATGGAAAGAATGCAGCAAACCACACTCTTCGCAAAGTAGCTGCACCCACAAATGTGCAACAGCCCCATTGCATCAAATTTCCAAATTTAGGTGATGATAATACTTTTGAATTAAAATCTGGGTTAATTCATTTATTACTTATTTTCAAGGGTCTAAAGGGAGAAGATCCGTACAAACACTTGAAGGAATTCGATGTAGTTTGCATGGGAATAAAGCTGACGAATGTGACGGAAGAGTAGATTAAGCAGAAAGCCTTCCCATTTTCTCTCAAGGATGATTCCCAAGATTGGTTGTACTATTCAACCGGAGAAAATGTGCAAACATGGCTAAAATGAAGAGGCTTTTCTTCAAGAAATTTTTTCTAGCATTGAGAGCAGCCATCATCCGAAAGGAAATTTGCAGAATTTGACAACATATGGGAGAAGCACTCTACAAATATTGGGAAAGATTTAAAAAACTTTGTGCTAGTTGTCCACATTACCAAATAACTGACCAATTGTTTATTCAATATTTTTATGAAGGTCTTTCGCTTATGGATAGGAGTACGATTGACGCTGCAAGTAGTGGTGCCTTAGTTGACAAAATACCGGTGGCCGCAAGGGAATTGATTGCGAATATGGCCTCCAACACTCAACAATTTCAAATACATACTGGACATGGATCAAAAGGCATGAATGAAGTGAATGTGACCACGTTGGAGAAGAGATTGGATGATTTTACTTCTTTGGTGCGACAATTGGCAGTCACAAAGAAAGAAGCAAAGGTATGCAGCATATGCTCAATGTTAGGACATTCTACTGATTTATGTCTGATTTTACAGAAGGAAAACATAGAGCAGATGAATGATGTGGGAGGATTTACTCGGCCGAGTCAAAGAAAGTAGGACCCATTTTTTAATACCTACAATCCTTGGTAGTGTGATCACCTGAATTTGCGATATGGGAATCCTCAAGGACAGCAAGCGACCACGAATTTCCAGCAACATTGGCAACTGTATGTGCCTAGGCAAAATCAAAATGTAACAGCAAATTCCAAAGGTAAGTCCTCTTTGGAAGATATAGTTCAATCTTTGGCCACTAACACTTTGACGTTTCAGCGGAGTACTGAAGCTAGTATCCGTAATATTGAAGTTCAACAAAGGAACATTGAGAATCAACAGAGAAACATCGAAAACTAGATAAGTCAAATGGAAACTACCATAAATCGATTAGAAGCACAAACTTTTGAAAATTTTCCAGCGCAACCGGAGATTAATCCTAGACAAAGTGCAAAGGCTATCACATTGCGGAGTGGTAAGGAACTACAGGAACCCCTTCCAAAAAATTCCAGAAGAGAGGTAGAGGAAGAAATCATGCAACCGACACCTTCACAACCAGAATTGACGCAAAAAGAACTACAAAACAAGGTGATTCTACCTCCTTTTCTGAGTAGATTCACAAAAGTAAAGAAGGAAGAACAAGAGAAGGAAATCTTGAAGACTTTCGGAAAGTTTTAGGTAAACATTCCTCTCCTTGATGTAATTAAACAGACTCCACAGTATGCTAAATTTTTTAAGGAGCTTTGCACTTCAAAGAGGAAATTAAAATTTGATGAGAAAGTGCAATTGGGGCAGAACGTTTCAGCAATTTTGCAAAAGAAAAAGCTTCCACCTAAGTGTCAAGATCCAGGTATGTTCACTATCCCATGTCAAATTGGTAATTTGCGAATTAAAAGAGCTATGTTAGATCTAGGTGCGTCCATAAATGTCATGCAATATGATGTGTATAAATCTTTAAACGTTGGACCTCTTAAAGAAACTAATGTAGTGATTCAATTAGTGGATTGCTCAAATGCTTACTCGAAAGGTGTGTTAGAAGACATTTTATTTCAAGTAGGAAATGCTTTTTTCGACTGATTTTTATATTTTGCAGATGGGCACCGATGATACATCTTCTTCCACTCTGATTTTATTCGGAAGGTCATTCTTTAAAACTACTAGAACTAAAATAGATGTTCATGATGGATCTTTAACAATGGAATTTGATGGTGAATTAATTAAGTTTAATATTTACAACACCATGAAAATTTTGGATGATGAACATCCTATTGTTTCTATGGACTTTATTGACATATGGGTGCAGCAAAAACTTGATTTTGAAGGACAAAGATGAAGTTAAAATGATCTTGGAAATGGAAAAGGCGTCAATGTGGTAAGGAAGTGAGGATTCGACATTATCTAGGGAATTAATGAAAAACACATCACATTAGCAAGAAAGGGAGAAAACGACGTTAGCTGGTGAACCAGTGGAGACGTCACTTTGTTTGGAGACCACTGAACCACTCTCCCATCAGCTCATGTTCGAGGAAATGCCCAGAATTTTGAAATTGTTGCTGTCATTAACCAGCCCACCAACGTTGGAATTAAAGAGCCTACCTAGCCATTTGAAACACATCTTTTTAGGTGAGAACGGCATATTGCCTCTTATTATTTCTAATCAACTTCTGGATGTGTAGGAAAGTCAGCTAGTTAATGTCTTAAAGGAGAATAAAGAAGCTTTAGATTGGACAGTGGTTGATTTGAAAGGTATTAGCTCCACTATCTGCATGCACCAAATTTTGATGGAAGATGAAGCGAAGGAGGTGAGGCTACTAAATCCACCCATGATGGAAGTGGTGAAGAAAGAAAATTTGAAGCCTCTTGACACTGGTATTATTTATCCAATTTCAGATAGTAATTGGGTAAGTCCGGTCCAAGTAGTTCCGAAGAAATCTGGTGTGACTATGATTGAAAATATCGATGGTGAGTTAATACTATCTCGTATTCAAAATGATTGGAGAGTATGCATAGATTAGGAAGCTTAATTCAGTTACTAGAAAAGATCATTTTCCTCTTCCGTTTATTGATCAAATGCTTGAAAGACTTGTAGGTAAATCTCACTGTTGTTGTTTAGATGGCTATTCAAGATATCACCAGATTTTGGTAGCACTTAAAGATCAGGAGAAGACAACCTTCACATGTCCATTCGGCACATTCGCTTACCGACGAATGCCATTTGGATTGTGCAACGCACCCACGATATTTCAATGGAGTATGGTAAGTATTTTCTCCAATCTTCTGGAAAATTGCATGGAAAATTTTATGGATGATTTCACAGTCTATGGAGAGTCTTTTGAAAAATGCATTGTTAATCTTGAAAAAGTGCTAAAACATTGCATTGAAACCAATTTGGTTTTAAATTATGAAAAATGTCATTTCATGGTTGATCAAGGCATTATTTTGGGTCATACTGTTTCTTTAAAAGAAATTGAAGTCGATAGGGCTAAGATAGATGTTATTTGATCTTTATCTTACCCCGCGACTGTGCAGGAAGTTCGTTCTTTTCTTAGTCACGCAGGATTTTATCGGCAATTTATCAAGGACTTCTCCAAAATTGCACAACCTATGTGCAGATTGCTCTAAAAAGACGTGAAGTTTGATTTAGACAGGTCATGCAAAAATGCATTTGATGAACTCAAGGAGTGACTGACTACAGCGCTGATTATTCAGCCACCAAAATGGGACATGCCCTTTGAGTTGATGTGTGATGCTTCAGATTATGCAGCTGGCGTCATGCTGGGCCAAAAAGTGGACAAAGTATCTTATGTTATTTATTATGTGTCCATGACATTTAATGATTCCCAGAAAAATTATTCTACGACAAGAAGGAGTTTTTAGCAGTCGTCTTTAGATTGGAGAAGTTTCGGTCGTACCTGTTGGGGACAAAGGTGATCATCTATTCAGACCATGCAGCTCTGAAGTATTTGGTGAATAAGAAAGAAATCAAACCGAGATTGATTCAATGGATTTTATTGCTTCAAGAATTTGATTTAGAAATTCGAGACAAGAAAGGAGCTAAAAATTTGGTGGTCGATCATCTAAGTAGGATCACTCCGGATACCACATCTGATGTTCTTCATGACAAATTTCTGGATGAAAGTCTCTTCACAATTTAACAGGTAATTCCATGGTATGCAGATATAGTAAACTATTTATGACTAAGTCTTTACCTAGTGACTAGTCTAGAGCTAAAAGCAATAGAATTAAGTAAGAGGCTAAATATTATATTTGGGATGAACCTTATTTATAGAAATTTTGTTCTGATCAGATTGTTAGGAGATGTGTCACAGATGATGAAATTCTATCTATTTTACATTTTTCTCATTCATTTGTATGTAGGGGACACTTTGGTCCCAAAAGGATTGCCCAAAAAATTGTTGAATGTAGACTGTTTTGGCCTAAGTTGTTTTATGACTCGTACATGTTTTTCAAGTCTTGCGATCACTGTCAAAGAACAGGTAACTTGGGATCGAAGAATCAAATGCCACTTACGAACATTCTGGTATGCGAGATTTTTTATGTTTGGGGAATAGACTTCATGAGTCCTTTCCCTTCCTCCTTTAGTAAGAACTACATTTTGTTGGCTATAGATTATGTTTTGAAATGGGTTGAAGCTAAGGCTACTATATTTGATGATGCTAAAACTATTATTGATTTTGTTAAATCAAATATTTTTGTCAAGTTCAGAATGCCTCGAGCTATCATTAGCGATCGAGGAACCCATTTTTGCAATAAGATTTTTGAAGTTTTGATGAAAAGATGTGGTATCACATACCGAGTCTCTACAGCCTACCATCCGCAGCCAAGTGGGCAAGTTGAGGTGTCCAACAAGGAGATCAAATCCAGACCAGAGAAAGTGGTGAATCTGACCTGAAAGGATTGGAGTCTATGATTGGACGATGCTTTGTGGGCATACCAAACTGCGTACAAAACTCTAATAGGCATGTCACCTTACAGGTTAGTTTTCTATAAACCTTGTCATTTGCTTGTAGAAATAGAGCATAGAATTTATTGGGCTATGAAGTAGTTGAATATGGATCAGATGGAGGTTAGTAACAATAGGAAATTACAATTGCAAGAATTAGAGGAGATTCGTAATGAGGCGTATGAAAATGTGAAAATTTATAAGGAGAAAACTAAAGCTTTTCATGATAAAATGATTTCTAGGAAACATTTTTCTATCGGACAAAAAGTTCTTCTTTATCATTCGAAGCTTAAGTTATTTACAGGAAGATTACGATCTCGCTAGCTTGGACGGTTACAATTATCCTACATGGAAATCAAGGATGAAGGTCTTTATTCAAGCACAGGGAACAAGAGCATGGAACTCGGTGTTATATGGTTGGACACATCCAATAATTACTGACGATAAGGGAGAGATAGTTCTAAAAGATCCATTTGAATGGACAAGAGTCGAATAAGAGAGGGCACTTGGAAACTCACAAGCAATGCATGCAATTTTTAGTGCTGTTGATGAAGGACATTTCTCAATGATATCAGCCTGTGAATTGGCTAAAGAAGTGTGGGAGGCTTTGCAGACTATTCATTAAAGGTCCAAATCTGTTATAGCATCAAAATTACAGGTGTTAGCTGTGAGGTTTGAAGAACTGAAGATGGATGAAAATGAGACTATTGGGGAATTTTATGAAAGAATGCGAGATATAGCAAATCAGACACATCAACTAGAAAAGAAATATTCCAATTTAAAACTAGTCAAGAAGACATTAAGAATACTACCTCCTAGGTTTATTCTAAAATTGTAGCAATAGAAGAGCCTCACGACATTAATGATCTATCATTAGAGAAGGTAATTGGAATTCTTACAAATTTTGAAATGAATATTTTAAGGGATAAGCAAGAAAGAAGCAAAGGATTGGCACTACAGGTTGAAACTGGAAAAGGTGTGAATGATACAGAAGATGAATTCGATGAGAATGAAGATATGGAGCTATTAACACGAGAGTTTAGTAAGTGGTTGAAAAGAATGAAAAATGACAGACTCGAATTCAGACAACAAGGTAGGAGTTCATCGAGTATCAATTTAAAGAAACAAGCCAAAGCTCAAAAGGGTAAAAGGAAGGTGAAGAGAATCCAGTGTCATGAGTGTCAAGGCTTTGGGCACGTTCAAGCTGAATGTACTAATACTTTGAAGGAAAGAAAAGGAAAATCCTTTACTAGCACTTGGCATGAGAATGAATCCGAGAGTGAATATAGTGATGATGAAGAAATCATAAATGGTGCTGCGTTAGTTGCTTTATATAGCAAAAATCCAGTTACTTTCTTAACAGTAACTGAGAAGGAAGTAACTGAAGACAAAAAAGGGAGAAATTGGAACATTTTGAGAAAAACACAAACAACTCAGCTCAAGACCTAATATCATATTATTACAGTGATGAAAGTGGTTCAGGTGATAAAAAGGAGAACATTTGCGAGACTTACGAATTAGTATACAAAAAATGCGTAAAAACGTGTAGAAAGAATGAAAGATTGAAGGAAGAAAATCTCTCTATGAAGAACACCATCGAAGGGTTAGAAAAGAAATTGAAGTTGACATTAGATGAGTTTGGTGAAGCTAGAAAGAGATTAATAAGTACCAAAAAGGGTTTGAGAATATTAAACGGTGGCACAGAAAAACTAGAAAAGTTAATGGAAATCGGTAAAGTGAAAGGGGATCTTCAAGGCATTAGTTATAAGGGAAAATGCTCTAAGATGAATGAGGAGAAAAATGATATGTCCAGATCTATACAAGAAGAAGAAACATCAAGAAAGATTCGAAGATTTATACCCATGTGTCATTTTTTTGGAGTTATCGAGCAAATAAGGCCGAGATGCTACAAGATGTTACAAATTATGTTTCAAATGGGTCAAAACCAAAAATCTAGACACTCTCCATTAAATTTCTAGCAGCAACCCATGTTACCAAAGCACTCTTAGGTTAGAAAAGGAGAAGTAGAAGTATAAAGACGTAGTGAAGGAAAAATAAGAAAGTGTCCAGATTCATAGTTAGTTACCACTTTTGAAGTAACTGTTCAGATTGAGGATAAGTCAGTTACTTCAGATGAAGAAATCAATCAGACAGTTGATGACCGAGATAATGTGACGAAGAATAAGCCTAGGTTTGAATTTCTTCGAGGGGCACAGGGACTGTGTGCTTTACATTTTTGAAGTATAGTTTAATGTTATTTTAAAAAAGAAAAAGAAAAGTCAAAAAAATTGTTTTTGTTAAGATATATGTTATACATCTAAGTAACTAGTTTTGGCATTATTTATTAATTGGACATATAAGATATTAATTGGATTCTAAATTCATATTGATAATCTTTTAGTTGAAAAAGAATCCTATCTTGGATTGGAGTCTATTATCATGTTGATATTGGAATTGTTTTACTGCTAGACATATTAGTAATTGGATGGAGTTATTGCTCGAATTGCGGGATTTTTGGATTGATGAAACTAAAAAGATGAGGTTGTTGCGTGTATGAATTAAAGTGGTGTTTGCATGGTTGTAGTAGGACCCTCATTGCTTGAGGGATTGTGCACTTCTCCCATCTCCTATTGAAGTCTATCTCTAATGTGAGCATGCGACAATAGAGTGGACGTGCATACATGGCATAGAATGTGTGTGCATTAATTGTCAATGAAAAAAAATACTTCGTTGGAGTTTATGTTTTGGAAGATAGCTGAACAACATGTTTTGAGTGATATATGCTATGGTGAAGAGAGCCACGGTGGAGTGGGTTAGCTTCTTAGTTTTTAAGAGGTCTTCTTCTGGAGTTTTAAGATATTTTTGTGAGAACAGCACTGTAGGTCTTCATCTATTGTCTATACTTCCATATGGTTTAATTGAAGCTGTTGAAGTTGGGATGGATCATTTCAGTTGAAGGATTATTTCGAGAAGCTGAATCTATAGGGGAGTTGTTTCTCTATTCTTTCTCAAGTGTTCTTGTTTATGTTGAATTTTATTTAATCACTTGATTTGTTTATTTTGTTTCGTTATCATTAATCATTGATTTAGAAAATCCTCTGTTGAGGTTAGTACGAGACGGTCGTACTATTAGGTGTGAAAAACTTTCACGGGAAGTGAGGTTAAGAGATAATGTCAAAGGTTGAGTGATGTCAGCTCAATAAAGCCTTGGGTAAATGTATTGTACTTTGGTGAAAGTGACTAAGCTGGGTGAGGGCCTTGCAGACATAGGCAATGAGTGCCAAACTGCGTTACCAAATTTCGGGTACCATTTGTTATTTCACTTTTGATTGGTTTTTATGTTGCCATTATCATCTCATCTTTTTAGTAGTTTGCATTGTGACTTCTATTTGGCTCCATGGAAGACTCTTCAGCTCTCTCATCAGTATGGATCTCTCTCTCGAGTATCTCTCTCTTTTCGGTCATATCTCTCGATGTTTTGAATGGTGGTAAATTGTCATCTTGACGTGCGTATGATTCTTCCGCTGCATCTACTATTGATTTTTATGTTTCTTTACTCGTAGAGATTGATTGTGTTGAAAGCATTATTCATTCTGACATTGTTGTCCCAACGGGGAGTTATTAGATTGTTTATGGTGATTGTTCCATTCACGGGGAGATTTTAAGGTACATATGTGACTATTTGTCCTACTTTTTGGCAGCTGCCAAGGGGGAGAAATTTAGATAATTGAATAATTGTGGGATTATTGTTTCTTAAGATGTTTAAAAACTTGAAGGATGCTGTTTGGAACTTGATGTTTGATTAAGGGGTAGTTCTTGGATTATGGATTCAATTTCTATATGCCCAATTATGTGATTTAGGGGAAGCTTCGGATTTGTGACAAATATGCCAAAAAGGAGGAAATTGTTAGATATATGTTAAATATGTCTATTTTATTTTATTTTGGCATATTTCTTTAAATTGGCATATAGTTTATTATCTTGGATTCAAACACTAGTTAGACAAAGTTCTAGATAGAATAGAATTCTATCTTGGATAAATGTGTATTTGTTGAAGAATATTGCAGAAAAATTCCAGTTTGAATTAAATGGATATGGACTTACATGTATGAAGAAGTTAAGGGCATTATGGTAAGTTTCTTGGTGAATTAAATTATGGTTGTAAGGGCATTATGGTAAGTTTTTTGGTAGATTAAAAGCAATCTTTCTAGAAACATATGATTACACTTGAAAGAGTAAAAAAAGAGAGTAAACCTACGGCTGATTGGTGTTGAGGAGAGAGAGTGATTGATGGCATGTGTGAAGTAGGTGGCGTGAGTGCTTTTGTAGGTGTCATTGGGTTTGTCATATTGGACTCGTACGCAAAGAGCAAGTTGAACATAACAGTCAAAGACAACGAGAGAATTTATATCGCAACTTAAAAATAGGTCTCACTTGAATCCCATATCAAGGAAAACTAAGAGAAAAGGCAGCTTCTTCACTCGTATAACAAAGCAAGAAAATCCATGGAAGCCTTTTGGACACCTGGGGCGATATATCACAGATGCCAGTAGAAGTTTACGTGTTTTTAGGAACAATTGTCAGATCTTTCTTGAAGGACCTATGGTTATAGGGAAGTTGTTCTATTTGAATCTCAAGTGTGTTAAGTTTTTGTTATTAATTCTTTAAATACTTGGAGGTTTTATTTATTGTCTTTCATTAATTAATAACTGTTTAGGAAAAAACCTCTGATGAGGTTAACACAAGTCGATCATGTTATTGGGTGTGAAATTCTTTTATGGGAAGTGAGGTTGAGAGATAGTGTCAAAAGTTGAGTAGTGTCGGCTTAATGAAGCCTTTAGTAATTTTATTGTACCTTGGTGAAAGTATTAATCTGGGTGAGGGCCCCGCAGACGTAGGCAAGGAGTGCCGAACTATGTTACTAAATTTCTGGTGTCATTTATTTTTTTTTAATTCGTTTTGGTTTTTGTTTGTGCCAGAGACGATCACGGTAAAATCAGAAAGTTTGCGAAACTATTACCCCCTATGGTTTTTCAGAATTAACTATGCCTTGCAGAGTTCTATTTTTCCTTTCAGCCAAACCATTTTGCTAGGGAGTATATGGTGCATTAGTCTAGTGTATAATAACATTTTTTTCATAAAATTTTAAAAACTTATTAGATAAGTATTCTCCTCTTTCATTACTTTGCAAAATTTTGATCTTTTACTTAATTGATTTTCAACAAGAGACTTATATGTCTTAAACATATTAAATGCTTCATCCCTGGTTTTCATTAAATAAACATGCACAAATCTAGAGCAATCATCAATGAAAGTAATGAAATATTTGTTACCACCTATTGTTAAAAAACAATTAAATTCATATATATTTGAATGCACTCAATCAAGCAATTTTGTATGTCTTTCAACTTTAGGAAAAGGAAGTTTGGTTATCTTTACTTGTATGCATATTTCACATTTCTTATTCACTTGGCTCTTATAAGAGATTGGTCCATTTTTAGACATATAATGAATCACTTTATGACTAATATGTCCTAATTTACTATGCCATAAAGAATAAGAAGTATCAACCAAATAAAGAGAAATATCATTCACTTTATTAAGACTAAGCTTAAACATGACATTACATGAATATCCTTTTCCTAAAAATACCTTTCTTAGACAAGATTACAATGTTTGACTCAAGTATAGGCTTCAAGCCCTTCTTGTTTAGGATATCCGTTGAAACAAGGTTCTTGATCACATTTGGAACATGAAGAATGCTAGTGAGCACCAACTTTTTGCCGGAAGTGAATAGCAAATGCACATCTCCCTTTCCATGCACCTTGGCTTTCACACCATTGGCCATGACCATTTCATGTCCTTAAAGAACTTCATAATTCTTGAATTCGTCCTTGTTATTGCACACAAGAATTGCTATATCGGAATCAGACCACTAATCCTTAAAAGGAATTGATGTTGCCATGTGAAGTTCTGTCACAGTACCAAGAGTCAAGGTTGCCACAATTTCTACACATTCATCAACAAGGTTAGCACTAGGAACATTGTTTGCTTTTTGCTTCTTGTTAGATCTGCATTTGGCCTTATATTGCCCTTTCTTTCCATAACTGTGGTAAACCCAATTCTTTTTCTTGTCTTTAGCATTATCATTTTTAGGTTTCTTCCTTTTAGAATTGTTGGATTTCTTCTTTTCCACAAAATTCACCTTTGGATCCCCTTCCACTTCTTTTCATAATTCTTGCATCTTCTTCAATTCAAAGATGCTTCAAAACATTACCGATAGTTAAAATTTCAGAAGTGTGCAATAACTTCTTTTGATAATCATTCCAAGAAGAAGACAACTTTGCAATAATTGCCCCTACTTGTAATGATTCTAAAATTTCACACCAGAGTCTTTATGTTTTGAAACAATCATTTGTAAATTATAGATTTTATCCATAAGAGAGGAACCGTCAATAAATTTAAAATAAAAATATCTTTTAATAAGAAACTTATATACGCCTTGCTTTTGAGATGCATATTCACATTCAAGTGACGCCCAAATCTCCTTTGGATTCTTCACGATTGTTGTTAAGTCATTAAATTGCACTTATTTTGGACTTAATTATCATTAATGTGTTGAAATTATTATCCGAAATTAATGG
>JAOSBO010225461.1:0-14554 GCA_027563915.1 Erythroxylum rotundifolium | reverse complement strand
AAACTGCACCAAGTTGCTGATTTTCCCATCGAAGGTGCCCAACGGGCTATTTATTCGCCCGAAGGTGCCTACCCACCATGAAAAAGGACTGTTTAGGCCACCGAAACTACACCGAGGTGCCCAGCGGACTATTTTCCCCCTCGAAGGAGCCTACTCACCGTGCCAATGGACTGTTTCCGCGATCGCAGGTGCACCAAGGTGCTGATTTTCCCACCGAAGGTGCACCATTGGGCTTTTTTTCCCACCGAAGGTGCCTGCCCAATGTGCCAAGGGACTGTTTCGGCCACCGAAGGCCCACCAAGGTGCTGATTCTCCCACCGAAGGTGCCCAACGGGCTATTTTTCCCACCGAAGGTGCCTTTCGACTATGCCAAGGGACTGTTTTGGTCACTGAAACTACCCCAATATTCCGATTTTACCACCGAAGGTTCCTAGTGGTTTATTATTTCACCCTAAGGTTCCTTCCCACCGTGTGAAGGTACTGTTTCGGCCATCGAAACTGCACCTAGGTGCTGATTTTCCCACCGAAGGTGCCCAAAGAGCTATTTTTCCCCCCGAAGGTGCCTACCCACCGTGCAAAGGGACTGTTTCGGCCATCGAAACTGCACAAAGGTGCTGATTTTCCCACTGAAGGTGCACCAATGGGCTATTTTTCCCACCTCGGGTGCCTACCCACCATGCCAAGGGACCGTTTCGGCCACCGAAACTGCACCAAGGTGCTGATTTTCCAACCAAAGGTGCCCAACGGGATATTTCTCCCCCCATAGGTGCCTACCCACCGTTCCAAGGGACTATTTCGGTCACCGAAAGTGCACCAAGGTGTTGATTTTCCCGCCGAAGGTGCACCAACGGCTATTTTCCCCATCGAAGGTGGCTACCCACCGTGCCAAGGGACTATTTCGGCCACCGAAACTTCACCAAGGTGCTTATTTTCTAACCGAAGGTGCCCAGCGGGCTATTTTTCCCCCCGAAGGTGCCTACCCACCATGCCAAGGGACTGTTTCGGCCATCGAAATTGCACCAAGGTGCTGAATTTCCCCCCGAAGGTGCCTAGCGGGCTATTTCCCCCCCCCCCAAAGGTGCCTACCCACCGTGCCAGGGGACTGTTTAGGCCACTGAAACTACGCCAAGGTGCTAATTTTCCCAACGAAGGTGCCCATCTGGCTATTTTTCTCCCTGAAGGTGCCTACCCTCCGTGCTAAGGGACTGTTTCGACCTCTGAAACTTCACCAAGGTGCTGATTTTCCTACCGAAGGTGCCCAGGGGGATATTTTCCCCCTCGAAGCTGCTTGTCCACCGTGCCAAGGAACTGTTTCGACCACCAAAACTGCACCAAGTTGCTGATTTTCCCGCTGAAGGTCCCCAGCAAGTTATTTTTCCCCAGGAAGGTGCCTATCCACCCTACCAAGCGTCTGTTCTAGCCACCAAAACTGTGCCAAGGTTCTGATTTTCCCACCGAAGGTGCCGAGCGGACTATTTTTTCCCCCGAAGGTGCCTTCCCACCGGGTCAAGGGACTGTTTCAAGCACCGAAGGTGCACCAAGGTACTGATTTTCCCACCGAATGTGCAAAATGGGCTATTTTTCCACCCGAAGGTGCCTTCCCACCGTGCCAAGGGACTGTTTCGGCCACCAAAATTGCATCAACGTGCTGATTTTCCCACTGAAGGTACCCAACAGGCTATTTTTCCACCTAAAGTTGCCTACCCACCGTGCCTGTTTCGACCACCGAAACGGCTTCAAGGTGTTGATTTTCTCATCAAAGGTGCCCAACAGGCTATTTTTCCCCCCGAAGGTGCCTACTCGTCGTGCCAAGGTGCTGTTTCTACCAACAAAGGTGAACCAAAGTGCTGATTTTCCCACCAAAGGTGCCCAACGGGCTCTTTTTCCCACTGAATGTGCCTATCCACTGAAGGTGCCTACCCAATGAAGGTGCACCAACGAGCTGATTTTTCCCACCGAAGGTGCCCAATAGGCTATTTTTTCGACCGAAGGTGCCCAACGGGCTATTTGTCCCACCGAGCCAAAGGGCTGTTTCGGCTACCAAAGGTGCACCGAGGTGTTGATTTTCCCACCGAAGGTGCACCAACGGGCTATTTTTCCCACTGAAGGTGCCTATCCACCGTGCCAAGGGGCTTTTTCGGCCGCCGAAGGTGCACCAAAGTGCTGATTTTCCCACCAAAGGTGGACCAAGGTGCTGTTTTTCCCACCGAAGGTTCCTACCCACCTTGCCAAGGGACAGTTTCGGCCGCTAAAGGTGCACCAACATGCTGATTTTCCCACCGAAGGTGCCCAACGGACTGTTTTTTCCATCGAAGGTGCCTACCCACTATGCCAAGGGGCTGTTTTGGCTACCGAAGGAGCACCAACTTGCTGATTTTCCTACAGAAGGTGCACATACGGGCTATTTTTCCCATCGAAGCTTCCTACCCACCGTGCCAAGGGGTTGTTTCGACCATCGAAGGTGCACCAACGTGCTGATTTTCCCACCGAAGGTGCACCAACAGATTATTTTTCCCATCGAACGTACCTACCCACTATACCAAGGGGCTGTTTTGGCCACCGAACGCGCACCAACGTGCCAATTATCCAACCGAAGGAGACCAACGGGCTATTTTTCCCACTGAAGGTGCCTACCCACCAAGCCAAGGGTCTGTTTTGCCCACCTAAGGTGCACCAAGGTGCTAATTTTCCCAGAGAAGCTGCCGAACGGGCTAATTTTCCTACCGAAGGTGCCAATCCACCGTGCTAAGTGGCTATTTTGGCTTCCAAAGGTGAACCAAGGTGCTGGTTTTCCTATCGAAGTTTCCCAACGGGCTATTTTTCCCACTGAAGGTGCCTACCCACCGTGGCAATGAACTCTTTCAGCCACCGAAGGTGCACCAAAGTGTTGATTTTTCACACCGAAGGTGCCCAATAGGATATTTTTCCCACTGAAGGTGCCCAACGAGCTATGTTTCCCACCGAAGGTGCCTTCCCATCGTGCCAAGGGGCTGTTTCAGTTACCAAAGGTGAACCAAGGTGCTGATTTTCCCACCAGAGTTGCACCAACGAACTATTTCGTCCACCGAAGATTCCTACCCACCTTGCCAACTGACTATTTCGGGCGCTAAAGGTGCACCAACATGCTGATTTTCCCACCGAAGGTGCCCATCGGGCTATTTTTCCCATCGAAGATGCCTACCCACCATGCCAAGGGGCTGTTTCAGCTACCGAAGGAGCACCAACTTGCTGATTTTCCCTTCAAAGGTGCAAATACAAGTTATTTTTCCCATCGAAGGTGGCTACCCACGGTGCCAAGGGACTGTTTCAGCCACCGAAGGTGCACCAAGGTGCTGATTTTCCCACCGAAGGTGCCTAACGGGTTAATTTTGACACTGAAGTTGCCTAATGGGTTATTTTTCCCACTGAAAGTGCCTATTAACCGTGCCATGTGGCTGTTTTGGCTACCAAAGGTGAACCAAGGTGTTGGTTTTCCTATCGAAGTTGCCCAACGGGCTATTTTTCCCACCGAAGGTGCCTACCCACCGTGGCAACGAACTGTTTCGGCCACCGAAGGTGCACCAACGTGTTGGTTTTTCCCACCGAATGTGCCCAATAGTTTATTTTTCGCACTGAACGTGCCCAACGGGCTATTTTTCCCATCGAAGGTGCCTTCCCACCGTGTCAAGGGGCTGTTTTGGCTACCAAAGGTGAACCAAGGTGCTGATTTTCCCACCGATGGTGAAACAACGAGCTATTTTTCCCACCGAAGGTGCCTATCCACCATGCCAAGGGGCTATTTCGGCCACCGAAGGTGCACCAAAGTGCTTATTTTCAAACCAAAGGTGGACAAAGGTGCTGTTTTTCCCACATAAGGTTCCTACCCACCTTGCCAACATACTTTTTTGGCTGCTAAAGGTGCATCAACATGCTGATTTTCCCACTGAAGGTGCCCAACGAGCTATTTTTCCCATTGAAGGTGCCTACCCACCATGCCAAGGGGTTGTTTTGGCTATCGAAGGAGCACCAACTTGCTGATTTTCCCCCCGAAGGTGCACATAAGGGCTATTTTTCCCATCAAAGGTGCCTACCCACTGTGCCAAGGGGCTATTTCGACCATCGAAGGTGCACCAACGTGCTGATTTTCCCACCGAAGGTGCCTACACACTGTGCCAAGGGGCTGTATCTGCCACCGAAGGTGCACCAGGTTGCTGATTTTCCCACCGAAGGTGCGTAACGGGCTATTTTTCCCACCTAAGGTGCCTACCCACCGTGCCAAGGGGCTATTTCGGCCACCAAAGGTGCATCAACGTGCTGATTTTCCCACTGAAGGTGAACCAATGATCTATTTTTCCCACCGAAGGTGCTTATCCACCGTGCCAAGGGGCTGTTTCGGCCACCGAAGGTGCACCAACGTGTTGATTTTCCCAGTGAAGGTGCACCAACAGATTATTTTTCCCACCGAACGTAGCTACCCACTGTACCAAGGGGCTGTTTTGGCCACCGAACGTGCACCAATGTCCCGATTACCCATCGAAGGAGCCCAATGGGCTATTTTTCCCAATGAAGGTGCCTGTCCACTGTGCCAAAGGGCTTTTTGGGCCACCGAAGGTGCATCAACATGCTGATTTTCCCACGGAAGGTGCACCAACAAATTTTTTTACCCACCGAACGTACCTACCCACTGTACCAAGGGGCTGTTTCAGCCACCGAACGTGCACCAACGTGCCGATTATCCCACCAAAGGAGCTCAACCGACTATTTTTCCACCGAAGGTGCCTACTCACCGTGCCAAGGGGCTGTTTCGGCCACCGAAGGTGCACCAAGGTGCTGATTTTCCCACAGAAGGTGCCGAACGGGCTAATTTTCCCACTGAAGGTGCCTAACAGGTTATTTTTCCCACCGAAGGTGCCTTCCCACCGTGCCAAGGGGCTGTTTTGGCTACCAAAGGTGAACCAAGGTGCTGATTTTCTCATCGAAGGTTGCCAACGGGCTATTTTTCCCACCGAAGGCACCTACCCACCGTGGCAACGAATAGTTTTGACCACCGAAGGTGCACCAACGTGTTGATTTTCCCACCTAAGATGCACTAACGGATTGTTTTTCCCACCGAACCTACCTACCCACCATGCCAAGGGGCTATTTCGGCCACCGAACGTGCACTAACGTGTCGATTATCCCACCGTAGGTGTGCAACGGGCTATTTTTCCCACCGAAGATGCCTACCTACCTTGCCAAGGGGCTGCTTCGGCCACCGAAGGTGCACCAATGTGTTGATTTCCCCACCAAAGGTGCCCAACGGGCTAATTTTCCCATCAAAGGTGCCCGACGGGTTATTTTTCCCACTAAAGGTACCTAACCACTATGCCAAGGGGCTGTTTCAGCTATGAAAGGTGAACTAGGTGCTGATTTTCCCATTGAAGGTGCCCAAGAGGCTTTTTTTTCCCATCGAAGGTGCCCAATGAGCTATTTTTCCCACCGAAGATGCCTTCCCACCATGGCAAGGGGTTGTTTCGGCTACAAAAGGTGAACCAAGTTGCTGATTTTCCCACTGAAGGTGCACCAACGGGTTATTTTTCCCATCGAAGGTGCCTATCCATTGTGCCAAGGGGCTGTTTCGGCCACCGAAGGTGCACCAAAGTGCTGATTTTCCCACCAAAGATGGACCAAGGTGTTGTTTTTCCCATCGAAGGTGCCGAAAGGGCTAATTTTCCCACCAAAGGTGTGCCTTCCCACCGTGCTAAGGGGCTGTTTCGGCTACAAAAGGTGAACCAAGGTGCTGATTTTCCCACCGAAGGTGCACCAACAGGCTATTTTTCCCACCGAAGGTGCCTGTCCAACGTGCCAAAAGCCTCCTTCGACCACTGATGGTGCAAACCCGCCAATCATACCACCAAAGTTGCGCAATGGGCTATTTTTCCCACCAAAGGTGCCTACCCATCATGCCAAGGGGCTGTTTCGGCTATCAAAGGAGAATCAAGGTGCTGATTTTCCCATCGAAGGTTTCCGACAGGTTATTTTTCCCACCGAAGGTGCCTACGCACCGTGCCAAGGAGCTGTTTCGACTATCAAAGGTGAACAAAAGTGCTAATTTTCCCATCGAAGGTGCCCAACAGGCTATGTTTCCCACCGAAGGTGCCTACCCACCATGACAATGAACGGTTTCGGCCACCAAAGGTGCACCAACGTGTTGATTTTCCCACCAAAGATGCACCAACAAATTTTTTTTCACACCGATCGTACCTACCCACCACGCCAAGGGGTTGTTTCGATCACCGAGCATGCACTAATGTGCCAATTATCCCACCGTAGGTGCCCAACGTGCTATTTTTCCCACCGAAGGTGCCTACCCACCGTGCCAAGGGGTTGTTTTGGCCACCGAAGGTGCTGATTTTCCCACGAAAGGTGCCTAACAGCCTATTTTTCCCACCGAAGTTGCCAGCACACTTTGCCAAGGGGCTTTTTCTGCCACCAAAGGTGCACCATGGTGTGCTTTCCCACCGAAGATACCCAACGAGCTAAGTTTCCCACCGAAGGTGCCTAACGGGTTATTTTTCCCACCAAAGATGCCTGCCCACCGTGCCAAGGGACTATTCGGCTACCAAAAGCGAACCAAGGTGCTGATTTTCCCATCGAAGGTGCCCAACGAGCTATTTTCCCCATCGAAGGTGCACCAACAGATTATTTTTCCCACCTAATGTACCTACCTACTATACCAACGAGTTGTTTCGGCCACCAAACGTGCACCAACGTGCCGATTATCCCACTGAAGGAGCCCAACGGGCTATTTTTCCCACCAAAGGTGCCTTCCCACCGCGTCAAGGGGCTGTTTCAGCTACAAAAGGTGAACCAAGGTGCTGATTTTCCCACCGAAGGTGCACCAACGGGCTATTTTTCCTACCGAAGGTGCCTACCCACTGTGGCAACGAACTATTTTAGCAACCGAAGGTGCACCAACATTTTGATTTTCCCACTGAAGCTGCACCAATGTCCCGAGGGGTTATTTCGGCCACCAAACGTGCACCAACGTACCGATTATCCGATCAAAGGTGCACAAAGGGCTATTTTTCCTACCGAAAGTGCCTACGCACCTTGCCAAGGGCTTTTCGGTCGCCGAAGGTGCACCAAAGTGCTGATTTTCCCATCAAATGTGCCCAACGGGTTAATTTTCCCACTGAAGTTGCCCGACGGGTTATTTTTCCCACCGAAGGTGCCTACCCACCATGCCAAGGGGCTATTTCGGCTATCAAAGGTGAACCAAGGTGGTAATTTTCCCATCGAAGGTTCCCAACGGACCATTTTTCCCACCGAAGGTGCCTTCCCATGTTGCCAAGGGGCTGTTTTGGCTACCAAAGGTGAACCAAGGTGTCGATTTTCCCACCAAAGGTGCACCAACGGGCTACTTTTCTCACCGAAGGTGCCTATCCATCGTGCCAAGAGGCTGTTTCAGTCACTAAATGCAAACGAAAGTGCTAATTTTCCCACCAAAGGTGCACCAACGGATTATTTTTCCCACCGAACGTGCCTACCCACCACGCCAAGGGGCTGTTTCAGCCACTAAATGTGCACCAATGTGCCAATTATCCCACCAAAGGTGCCTAACGGGCTATTTTTCCCATCGAAGGTGCCTACCCACCGTGCCAGGGGGCTGTTTCGGCCACCAAAGGTGCTGATTTTCCCACTGAAGGTGCCGAGGGGTTGTTTCGGCTATCAAAGGTGAACCAAGGTGGTGATTTTCCCATAGAAGGTTCCCAACGGGCTATTTTTCCCACCGAAGGTGCCCACCCACCGTGCCAAGGGGCTGTTTTGGCTATCAAACGTGAACCAAGGTGTTGATTTTCCCATCGAAGGTGACCAACGGCCTATTTTTCCCACCGAAGGTGCCTACCCACTATGGCAACGAACTGTTTCGGCCATCGAAATTGCACCAACGTGTTGATTTTCCCACCGAAGATGCATCAATGGATTATTTTTCTGACCGAACATACCTAGCCACTGTATCAATGGACTGTTTCGGCCACGGAGCGTGCACCAACCTACCGATCATCCCACAAAAGGTACGCAACGGGCTATTTTTCCGACCGAAGGTGCCTACCCACCGTACCAAGGGGCTGTTTCGGCCACCGAAAGTGCCCAACAGGCTAATTTTCCCACCCACCGAAGGCACCTACCCACCATTTCAAGGGGTTGTTTCTGCAATCAAAGGAGAACCAAGGTGCTGATTTTCCCATCGAAGGTTCCCAACGGGCTACTTTTCCCACCTAAGGTGCCTAACCACCATGCCAAGGTGTTGTTTCGACCACCGAAGGTGCACCAAGGTGCTGATTTTCCCACCGAAGGTGCACCAACGGTCTATTTTTCCCATTGAAGGTGCCTATCCACCGTGCCAGGGGGCTGTTTCGGCCACCAAAGGTGCACCAACGTGCTGATTTTCCCAACGAAGGTGCACCAACAGATTGTTTTCCCACCGAACATAGCTATCCACTGTACCAAGGCCCTGTTTCGGCCACGGAACGTGCACCAATGTCCCGATTATCCCACCGAAGGAGCCCAACGGGCTATTTTTCCCACCAAAGTGCCTATCCACCGTGCCAAAGGGCTTTTTCGGCCACCTAATGTGCACCAATATGTTAATTTTCCCACCAAAGGTGCACCAACAGATTATTTTACCCACCGAACGTACCTACCCACTGTACGAAGGGGCTGTTTCGACCACCAAATGTGCACCAACGTGCCGATTATCCCACCGAAGGAGCCCAACGGGCTATTTTTCCCACCAAAGGTGCCTACCCACCGTGCCAGGAGGCTGTTTCGGCCACTGAAGGTGCACCAAGGAGCTAATTTTCCCACAGAAGGTGCTGAACGGGGTAGTGTTCCCACTGAAGGTGCCTAACAGGTTATTTTTCCCACCGAAGGTGCCTACCCACCGTGCCAAGGGGCTGTTTTGGCTACCAAAGGTGAACCAAGGTGCTGATTTTCCCATCGAAGGTGCCCAATGGGCTATTTTTCCCATCGAAGGTGCCCACCCACCGTGACAACGAACAATTTTGACCACCGAAGATGCACCAATGTGTTGATTTTCCCACCGAAGACGCACCAACGGATTATTTTTCCCCACCAAACCTACCTACCCACTGTGCTCAGGGCCTGTTTCAGCCACCAAACGTGAACCAACGTGTCGATTATCCCACCGATGGTGTGCAACGGGCTATTTTTCCCACCGAAAATGCCTACCCACCTTGCGAAGGGGCTGGTTCGGCCACCGAAGATGCACCAATATGCTGATTTCCCCACTAAAGGTGCCCAATGGGCTAATTTTCCCATCGAAGTCACCCGACGGGTTATTTTTCCCACTGAAGGTGCCTAACCATTGTGCCAAGAGGCTGTTTCGGCTAAGAAAGGTGAACTAGGTGCTGATTTTCCCATCGAAGGTGCCCAACAGGCTTTTTTTCCCATCGAAGGTGCCCAACGGGATTTTTTTCCCACCGAAGGCGCCTTCCCACCATGGCAAGGGTTTGTTTTGGCTACCAAAGGTGAACCAATGTGTTGATTTTCCCAGCGAAGGTGAACCAACGTGCTATTTTTCCCATCAAAGGTGCCTAAAGGTGGACCAAGGTGCTATTTTTCCTACCGAAGGCACCGAAAGGGCTAATTTTCCCACCGAAAGTGCCTTCCTACTGCGCCAAGGGGCTGTTTCGGCTACAAAAGGTGAACCAAGGTTTTGATTTTCCCACCGAAGGTACACCAACGGGCTATTTTTCCCTCCGAAGGTGCCTACCCACCGTGCCAAGGGACTGTTTCAGCTATCAAAGGTGAACCAAGGTGCTGATTTCCAACCGAAGGTTCCCAAAGGGTTATTTTTCCCACCGAAGGCGGGTACGCACCGTGCCAAGGTGCTGTTTCGGCTATCAAAGGTGAACCAAGGTGCTGATTTTCCCATCAAAGGTGCCCAACAAGCTATGTTTCCCATCGAAGGTGCCTACCCACCGTGGAAAAGAACAGTTTTGGCCATCGAAGCTACACCAACGTGTTGATTTTCCTACCGAAGAAGCACAACCGGATTATTTTTCACACCGAACATACCTTGCCATCGTTTCAAGGGGCTGTTTCGGCCACCGAACGTGCACCAACCTACCGATCATCCCACAAAAGGTGCTCAACGGGCTATTTTTCCGACCGAAGGTGCCTACCCACCGTACCAAGGAGCTATTTCGGCCACCGAACGTGCACCAAGGTGCTGATTTTCCCAACGAAGGTGCCCAACGGGCTAATTTTCCCACCGAAGGTGCCTGACGGGTTATTTTTCCCACCGAAGGTGGCTACCCACCGTTCCAAGGGGTTGTTTTGGCTATCAAAGGAGAACCAAGGTGTTGATTTTCCAACGGGCTATGTTTCTCACCGAAGGTGCTACTCACTGTGGCAACGAACGTGCACCAACTTACCGAACGTGCACCAACCTACTGATCGTCCCACAAAAGGTGTGCAACGGGCTATGTTTCCCACCGAACGTACGTATACACTATGCCATAGGGCTGTTTCGGTGACCGAACGTGCACCAACGTGCCGATTATCCCTCCGAAGGAGTACAACGGGCTATTTTTCCCACCTAACGTGCCTACCCACCATGTCAAGGGGCTGTTTCGACCATCAAAGGTGCACCAATATGTTGATTTTCCCACCAAAGGTGGACCAAGATGTTGTTTTTCCCACCGAAGTTGCCTACCGACCTTGCCAACGGACAATTTCAACCGTTGAAGGTGCACCAACATGCTCATTTTCACACCGAAGGTGCCCAACGGGCTATTTTTCCCACCAAAGGTGCCTACACTTTTTGCCAAGGAGTTGTTTCTGCCACCGAAGGTGCACCAAAGTGTTGATTTTCCCACCGAAGGTGCCCAACAGGCTATTTTTTCCACCGAAGGTGCCTACACATATTGCCAAGGGGCTATTTATGCCACCAAAGGTGCACCAACGTGTTGATTTTCCAACCGAAAGTGCCCAATTAGCTATTTTTTCCACCGAAGGTGCCTACACACTGTGCCGAGGGGCTTTTTCTGCCACCGAAGCTGCACCAAGTTGCTAATTTTCCTACTGAAGGTGCCCAATGGGCTATATTTCCAGCCAAAGGTGTCTACCCTCCGTGCCAAGGGCCTGTTTTGGCCATCGAAGGTGCCCCAACGTGCTGATCTTCCCACCAAAGGTGCCCAATGGGGTATTTTTCCCGACGGAGGTACCTACACACAGTGCCAAGGTGTTGTTTCAACCACCGAAGGTGCACCAACATGCTAATTTTCCCACCAAAGGTGCCCAACGGGCTATTTTTCCCACCAAAGGTGCCTACCCACCGTGTCAGGGGCTGTTTCGGCCATCGAAGGTGAGCCAAGGTGCAGATTTTCCAATTGAAGGTGCACAAACAGACTATTTTTCCCACTGAAGGTGCTTACCCACCATGCCAAGGAGCTGTTTGGGCCATCAAAGTTGCGCCAAGGTGCTGATTTCGCATCGAAGGTGCACCAACGGGCTATTTTTTCCACCAAAGGTGCCCAATGGGCTATTTTTCCCACCAAAGGTGCCTACCCACCATGGCAAGTGGCTGTTTCGGCTACCGAAGGAGCACAAACTTGCTGATTCTCCCACCAAAGGTGCACATAAGGGCTATTTTCCCATCGAAGGTGCTAATCCACTGTGCCAATGGCTATTTCGGCCATCAAGAGTGCACCAACGTGGTGGTTTTCCCACCAAAGGTGGACCAAGGTGCTGTTTTCCCCATCTAAGTTGCCTACCCACCTTGCCAAGTGGCTATTTCGGCCACCGAACTTGCACCAACGGGCTAGTTTTTCCACCGAAGGTGCCTGGCCACCGAAGCTACACCAAGTTGCTGATTTTCCCACCGAAGGTGCCCAATAGGCTATTTTTCCAATCGAAGGTGCCTAGCCACCATGCCAAGGGGGTGTTTCGGCCACCGAAGGTAGCCCAACGTGTTTTTTTCCCACCGAAGGTGCCCAACGGGGTATTTTTCCCACCGAAGTTGCCTACACACAATGCCAAGGTGTTGTTTCAACCACCGAAGGTGCACCAACAAGCTAATTTTCCTTCCGAAGTTGCACCAACGGATTATTTTTCCCACCAAACATACCTGCCGATTATCCCACCGAAGGTGCCCAACGGGCTATTTTTCTCACCGAAGGTGCCTACCCACCCTGCCAAGGGGTTGTTTCGGCGACCAAAGGTGCACTGAGGTGCTGATTTTCCCACCGAGCATACCTAGCCACCGAGCCAAAGGGCTGTTTTCGCCACCGAATGTGCAACAACCTACCGATCATCCCACAAAAGGTGCACAATGGGCTAATTTTTTGACCGAAGGTGCCTACCCACCATGCCAATGGGCTGTTTTGGCCACCGAAGGTGCACCAAGGTGAAAATTTTCCCACCGAAGGTGCCCAAAGGGCTAATTTGCCCACCGAAGGCCCCTACCCACCATTCCAAGGGGCTGTTTCGGCTATGTTTCCCACCGAAGGTGCCTACCCACCGTGGCAACGAATGATTTCGACCACCGAAGGTGCACCAACGTGTTGATTTTCCCACGAAAGATGCGCCAACGGATTATTTTTCCCACCAAACGTACCTACCCACTGTGCCAAGGGGTTGTTCCGGCCACCGAACGGGCACCAACGTGCCGATTGTCCCACCGAAGGAGTGCAACAGGCTATTTTTCCCACCTAACGTGCCTACCCACCATGCCAAGGGGCTGTTTCGGCCATCGAAGGTGCATCAGTGTGATGATTTTCCCACCAAAGGTGGACCAAGGTGTTGTTTTTCCCACCGAAGGTGCCCAACGGGCTATTTTCCCCACAGAAGGTGCCTACACATTTTGCCAAGGGGCTATTTCTACCACCAAAGGTGCACCAATGTGCTGATTTTCCCACCAAAGGTGCCCAACGGGCTACTTTTTCCACCAAAGTTGCCTACACATTGTGCTGAGGGGCTTTTTCTGCCACCGAAGCTGCACCAAGTTGCTAATTTTCCCACCGAAGTCGCCCAACGGGCTATATTTCCAACCAAAGGTGCTTACCCACCGTTCCAAGGGCCTGTTTCGGCCACCGAAGGTGCCCCAACATGCTAATCTTCCCACCGAAGGTGCCCAATGGGGTATTTTTCCCACCGGAGGTGCCTACACACAGTGCCAAGCTGTTGTTTCAGCCACCGAAGGCCCCTACATGCTAATTTTCCCACCGAAGTTGCACCAACGGATTATTTTTCCCACCAAACATACCTACCCACCATGCCAAGTGGTTGTTTCGGCCACCGAATGTGCACCAATGTGTCGATTATGACACCGAAGGTGCCCAACGGGCATTTTCCCACCGAAGGTGACTACCCACCCTACCAAGGGGTTGTTTCGGCCACCGAACGTGCATAAACGTGTCGATTATGCCACCAAAGGTGCGCAACGGGCTATTTTTCCCACCGAAGGTGCTTACCCACCGTGCCAAGGGGATATTTCAGCCACCGAAGGCGCACCAAGGTGCTGATTTTCACACCAAAGATGCCCAACGGGCTATTTTTCCCACCAAAGTTGCCTGAACACTTTGCCAAGGGGCTTTTTCTGCCACTAAAGGTACACCATGGTGTATTTTCCCACCAAAGAAGCCCAATTTGCTATTTTTCCCACCGAAGGTGCCTACCCACCGTGACAACGAACGGTTTCAGCCACCGAAGGTGCACCAACGTGTTGATTTTCCCACCGAAGATGCACCAATGGATTATTTTTCCCACCGGACGTACCTACCAACTATGCCAAGGGGCTGTTTTGGCTAACGAACCTACACCAATGTGCTGATTATGCCACCAAAGGTGCGTAACGGGCTAGTTTTCCCAATGAAGGCGCCTACCCACCGTGCCTAGGGGTTGTTTCAACTACCGAAGGTGCACCAAGGTGTTGATTTTCCTACCGAAGATGCCCAACAGGTTATTTTTCCCACCGAAGTTGGCTGCACACTTTGCCATGGGGCTTTTTAAGCCATCGAAGGTGCACCATTGTGTATTTTCCCACCGAAGGTGCCCAACGGGCTATTTTTCTGACCAAAGGTGCCTACCCACCGTGTCAAGGGGTTGTTTCGACCATCGAAGGTGCCCAAATGTGTTGATTTTCCAACCGAAGGTGCACAAACGGGATATTTTTCCCACTGAAGGTGCCTACCCACCATGCCAAGGGGCTATTTGGGCCATCAAAGGTGCACCAAGGTGCTGATTTTCTAACCGAAGGTGCACCAACAAGCTATTTTTCCGACCGAAGGTGCCCAATGGGCTATTTTTCCCATCAAAGGTGCCTACACATTGTGGCAAGTGGCTGTTTCGGCTACCGAAGGAGGACAAACTTGCTGATTTTCCCACCGAAGGTGCACATACGGGATATTTTCCCACCGAAGGTGCTAACCCACTGTGCCAAGGGGCTATTTCGGCCATGATAGGTGCACCAACATGCTGATTTTCCCACCAAAGTGTTGGTAGTGTGCCCTAGGCCAATGGATATTTGTGATTCATGTATTAACATTATGACTTGTTAATAATATAT
>JAOSBO010225424.1:0-14558 GCA_027563915.1 Erythroxylum rotundifolium | reverse complement strand
ATTAATATTTAAATTATTAACGTTTAAACAATTTAAACCAAATTTAATTGAGTTTTATTTTCTTTGATTTTATTTTTTTAAAGTTTCCTTACTATACACAAGGTTGGTGAATGGTTTGCTATTAATAGTAACAATTCAAGAGCTAATTGTCTCATTTCGGTAAAAAGTTTGAAGTAATTGAATTATTGATGTTTGTCACTTCCTTGATTCCATGGAATTTAAGCTCAAATATTTTCAGAACTAGCATGTATCCTTAAATTGACGCCTCCTAAGGCAAAGAGAAAGAGTAAGAATTGTGAATGCATTGGTTGAGAATTGTGAATTCTGAATGCGTTGCATCACTAACATTTTCCCTCTTGAACAAATATTAATTACAACGGTTGTAACATCAATAAAAATAGTAAAAGTGGTTAACCAAAATCAATGTGTAGGTCGATCAATGTAAAACTTTCGATCCAAAGATTATGAAAGTTCATCATTCAATGTGGTAAGGCTTTCGATATTGAAAATATCAAATGTATGTGTCGATATTGAAAATATCAAATGTATGTGTCCTATGTGAAACAGATCCAATACAGTCACGTACATCTAATATCTCACTGACATGAATGAGAAAATGAAGTGTGACAAACTATAATGATATCTTATAATCTTAAATGTACCATTATTCTGTTCGTTGGTTTCGATTTCTTCGAACTTTATATTACACCGCATCAAAGAATTTTTTCTCTCTCACTGAATGCTAAATTGCATTAAAGAAAACCCTTATGGAATTAAATACTATTATCCCCCCATGTCTTATCAAATCCATGGATTTATGTATGTATCTATATGTTTCCTGAAGACATAGGCTCAAGGTTAATTTATATATATATGCCCAATGACCTTTAAAACACTTAAGATCAACACAAATCTTAAGACTTTCATAAGATCGACATAGATCTTAAGACTTTCACTTGTATTATGACAATATGTAGCAAATTGTATGACTGAGAACAAAATGATGATCATAAATATGTATAAAATTATATTATCATAATATTTGAAATTTGTATAAACGTATAAAGAGCAAATTTAGTGATACCTAACTAATAGTATCTAAAGACTTCAGTAAATTCATATTATACACATGTCTTTGAAAATAATTGGACAAAGTCCCTTAGTTAAAGGATCAACAAGCATGTACTCAGTCTCCAACCCTGTGAGGTTCTCATTGTTGTTACTAAAACAATACAACAGAAATATTATCACAACATAACTAAATGGGTATAGCAATTCAATCAACCATAAAAAACTTAGAAATCAAGTTCTTGAGCCAAATTAATTGTGAAGTAGCCCCATAACACGTCACAAACTCTGCTTGCATAGACAAGGATGTTAGTAATGTTTACTTGACACTTTTCCAAGTACTGCATCATCTTTTAAGATAAAAATGTACCTTAATGTGGACTTCCTATCATCTGGGTACATAGCAAAATCTAAATTTGTATTACCTTTAAGGTTTAGACTATTGGCTTTCCTAAATTTCAACTTATAATCCTTAGTTCCTTTCAAATATCTCAATAGTTGTTTGACTACATTTCAGCGTTTTGTTCTTGGGTTAGCCTTATATCTATTCAGTAGTCCAACGATAAATGTAATGTCTGGTTTAGTATATATCTAGGCATATATTAGGCTACCAACAACACTAGAATAAGGTACATTCTTTATAAACTCTCTCTCTATATTATTCTTTGAACATTGTGTCAAAAATAATCTCTCACTATGAGAGATTGGTGCTGCAGGTAGTTTACAATAAGTCATATTAAACCTTTGCAGCACTTGCTCAATGTATGCTGTCTGTAAGAGATACAATAAGTGTTAAGACCTGTCCTAGTAAATCTGAATACTTAGGACAAAAGATGCCTCAACAAAATCGTTTGTCAAAATGTTTGACTAAAAGTTGTTTAACTTCATACAACATAGTCAAGTCATTTGATACGAGTAAGATATCATCCATCTATTAAAGTAAAAGGATAACCTTGTTCCTCCTATCCTTGTAATACAAACATCTTTCAACTTTATTTTCCATAAAGTCAAATGAGGTAACAACCCCATTGAACTTTATCTATTATTGTTTGAGGGCTTGTTTCAAACCATATGGATTTCATAGGTTACAAACCATATCAGCTTTGTTTTGATCCTAAAATCCTTTAGGTTATTTCAGTAGACCTCTTCATAAAAGTATCCATTTAGGAAAGCATTTTTGGTATCTATCTAAAGTAGCTCTATATCATAATGAGTCATAATTGTTGTAATCACTCTAAATGCATTCTTAGAGGATATAAGAGAAAAGGTAACATTAACATCGATCTATTCTCTCTAAGTGAACCTTTTAGTAACCAACCGAACTTTAAACAATTCAACTTTACTATGAGAGTCCTACCTTATTATGCTTTATGGATTGCATCTTATCCCTTATAAATCCATATAAATCTACATGAGGTCTAGAAATAAATTTTGTAAAAGTAATTAGATCTACTATATGTCTAATATCATAACCTTGTTCACCTAAACATACTATATAATTAGATGAGATAGCAGGTCTTCTCACTTTAAAGGATCTTCTTAATTGAACTGGTTCAGTATGCTCTTGCACCTCACGAACTTGAATTATACACGCATGGGTTCCTGTCCCTGTACCGGTATGGTAGTAGGATCTTGATCCACTAGTTCTGACTCTATGAGTGATGGATATGAAATAACTATGATATCCACTCTTCTATCATATCAAGGGTGAGATGTACCACTACTATCGTAGACGTTATATTCCAAAAACTTAGCTATTTGTGATTCCATTATTTTAGATCCCCCATTTTAACAGTAAAATTTGTATTCCTTAATGTGGTCAGGATATCTAACAAAATAACAACTAGTGGAACGACAATGTAACTTATCTTCATAAGGATTATAAAAACATTCCTCAGTAGGGCAGTTGTATACACAAAGATGAGTGAAACTAGGCTCCCACCCTTTTTAGATTTCAAAAAGCATTTTTGAAACCAATTTACTTGGGACTTTATTAAGTATGTATAAGGTAGTTTTTATGGCTTCACCCAAAAAGTAATCAAGTAAATTAGTCATGCTTTATGTTGACCTAATCATATCCTTTAAGGTGCGATTCCACCTTTTAGTTACATCGTTTTTCTTAAGAATACATGGCATAGTAAATGAGCCTTTATTTCATATGATTCTACATATTTGGTAAAAACGTACCTTTTTCTGATCCTAAAACCCGATGTCTGGCATAATATTCACCTCCACAGTTAGATCTGACAATCTTAATTAACCTTCCCAATTGGTTTTCAATTTCAACCTTAAAGATCTTAAACTTCTTAGGAATTTCTAAATTGTCTTTAAGTAAGGACACGTATCTATGACTGGAATATTCATTAATAAATGTAAAAAAATCTTAAATTCCTCAATGTAACTTTATAAGGTCTACATATATCTGTATGTAAGTGTTTTAATAAGCTAGAAGTAAGAGTTGACCTCTTTTTTATTTTGGTTAATTTACTCGTGCAATATTCAACATATATTTCTAGATTATTATAATCTAGAGTTGGGACAATTTTATCCATAACCAATCTCTCAACTTTATCTCTAGAAATGTGTCCTGACAGTTTATGCCAGAATATGTATGACTTCTTTTTTATTAGGGTTCTCTTTCTAGGACCTATTTAGCAATATATGAATAAGCATACATCTCATTTGGGGCAAGGCACATTGCATATAAGTAATATGATAAGAAAAGAGTACCAATATGTTGTGCATTGAAAGATAACTTTACAAAAAAATTTTCAATTACAAAACTATAACCTTCTTTATCCAAAATAGATACAGAGATCAAATTATGTCTAAAAGATAGTATATAAAACTTATGATTTAATACAAGCTTGAACCATGTATCAAGGTTCAAAAAAACTTCTCTAACAGATATTACATTAAGTTCTTTGTAGCTTACCATTATTTTTTCATCCTCCCTACTCAAATTTATCTTTTGTATGAATCTATGCATTATGAAAGCAATATGATTAGAGGCTTTACTATCTAGCCATTGGGAACTTGATTTGGCTATAACAAGATTATACTTATGTATTATATAAGTCAAGGCGTTACTTAATAGCTCTTGTCTTTTTTTTCTAGGTTTTATATTTCTAGCATTTTAGCTTCTTATGTCCTCTCTTCTTACAGAAGAATCATCTTAGACTCATGCTCTTTACAAAATCCCTAGGGCCTATAATAACACTAGATTGATCAATACCTACATGTAAAGAAAATTTAGGTTTCTTAGCTTTACATTTATAGGTATTACCTTTGCCTTCCTGTTGGTTGCTATTAAGTTTGTATTAACCGTATTCTTTAGCTTCTCTTCTTCAATAA
The DNA here is from genome assembly GCA_027563915.1 of Erythroxylum rotundifolium. Classification (NCBI taxonomy): domain Eukaryota; kingdom Viridiplantae; phylum Streptophyta; class Magnoliopsida; order Malpighiales; family Erythroxylaceae; genus Erythroxylum; species Erythroxylum rotundifolium. The sequence goes on along the minus strand of JAOSBO010225424.1, from coordinate 10,136 downwards.
CACAACAGGTGATCAGTGCATTTGTGTCTGAAACTTAGTTATGAGAATTGTTATGGTAACCATAATACAAAACTCTGATAAAAGTGTATTCAAAGTATGGTAAACTATACAAATATTAGAAATATAAATATTTAACACCTTGAGCTTAGTCTGAAGGTAGTCCATCCTAATTATGTAGTCCCTCATTCCCCTTGCTCCTATATATCTCATTGAGTATAATTCCTTTAACAAGGTACCTATTTTAGCATTAGAAGACACCTTATATCTTTGTGAGATGTTATTGCAGAAATCCCTTGCTATGTTCATTTATGGAAGTCCACTTGACAAATGGTCTGGTATGGATCTTTTTATATTCAAATAACACATCCTATTTAACCTTTCTCAGACTACATATACTATGAGTTGATAAATGTGGGTGCAAATTGCCTATCCTTGACCATTACAATGTTGATATCTATTATCTCTGGTGCAAAGTTCATATCTTACTTCCATCTCCTAAAATTGAAACCAATAAGAGTTTCAATTATAATACCGTTATTATTTACACAGAAGGTAACTGCAAAATTGATAATATGATGACCAACACAAATATAGGATAACATCGATACTCAAAGCTATAAAATAATATCTATATCGAGTATCTTATCAAATATATCGTGAAACACATGTAGGTTGAATATATAATATATACAGATAAGACCTTCAAATAAAAATGATCAGAGTGACACATTTATGATTCTACCACCTGTAAGCGAATACATCACTTAAAGCAATGACTTTCCTTCATCTTATGCATTCCAACATATGTAGGCAAAATAGCCAAACATAAGACTAGAGATGTCCCTAAATATGTAAGCATAACAACTCCAATACTAACTTGAAAGACCTCCGTCATCATTATGTTCTGATTAATACCCAAATGGATCCCCAATTACAAAGGGCATACCTTTATGTTATCCTTACATTCTTCAGTATAGGCAAAAAAAAGTGATAATTTACCATTTGACTATGTTCTTATTAATGCCCAAATAGATCCATAATTAGAAAGGGCGTAACTTTATGTTATCCTTACATTCTTCAGTATAGGCATAAAATATGTGATAATTTACCATTCATTAAATGCAAAATCCCTATGCACATACTCATTATCATATATTAGTGTTAAACATAGTATCAATAAACTTTATTAAGAATTTATCACAAACAATATCTCAATCAGAGTGACAATCATATGATACCAAACACTAAATACACCATATGAGATACCAAACCATTTGTATCTCTTTCATTTCAAGTCAAATGCATGAAAATTAACTCAATCATGGCTTTAATAACCTTGTTTGATTTTTATAAAGTTAAACATTAAGCATCAATAGCTTACGAGAACAACATAGTCTACAATAATAATGTACAACATAAACAACAAAGAGTACAACAACTTACAGAAACAATAATATAGAACCTGCTAACACTCAAACATAATAGAACACCTAAAAAATGTCTCATTTCTCCTTGATGTTCTCCATTCATTAAACACTTCGAATGCCAATTCAATTGTCCAATTTGTCCAAGCATTAGTTAGGTCAATAGTAGTTTTAGCATCCTCCTCAACAACTGGATTTGTGTGAATATAATCCCATAAATCCCTCTCCATAGGATTAAAACTCATCTCTTGCCTAATAAAATTATAAAGTAAATAAAAAGCTATAATAATTTGATTATGTGTCTTTATTGTTAGGGTAGTGCTCTAAAGGTAATCACCTTTAGCACTTTTGTACAAACTTTATTTTGATTAATAAAGAGAAAGACATTTTTCATTAATTTGATATTCATTTATATATGAATTGATATTGATCTTAAATCAAATTAATGAAGTCCATGATACAAAACATAGTATGAAAGAAATCATGATGAGATCATGATAATGAGATTCCTTTCATGTGCAATTATGTTAGTATGTAAATAATCCCTAGTCATAGGATTAATAAGACATGACATTATTAATCCAGACAGACTAGCACATGTCATACTCCTTGATTTGATCAAGCAGTAGATTTCAGAAACTTTAAGTATGATATATGTATAGTTAACATGTGGATGCTTACTAAGAGTAATAAGTACATTAGATGATCCACAATGAGATTATCATATGGATGATCTATCAAATGTCAATGATTAATTTCATCATAGCAATGGTTTTAATATCCTTAGACTTAAGATACTCAAGGATATCTTGGATACCAGTCATATGTTTTGACATCATTCCTTGTTACCTCAAGACGAGGTCACTCTTAGGGTGTTGATTAGGTATAACTATTGATATTCAAAGGTAATTGGGTAGCCGATAAAAGAATCACCACTATTGATAGAAGGAGATGTTACCCACAGAATCTTGTCAGGGTCATTACTTAGGAGTCTCTGGCCAGAACAGTTATGTGTCAGGAAGAGAGTCTCCAATGACACATAGAGTAATGAGAACCCAAGAAAAAAACTGACATCACTTGGACTAGATGTGATGTAGTCAATCTAGTGGGTATTGACACATAGCCCATAATCTGAACCAAGTGGGGTATAGTATGATGAAAGGACGAATTGCACGGTAATTGTCTATGAAAAGGTTCATAAGTTGGATAATTAACTATTGAAGAGTTTATGTGTTAATCCATTTATATTCTAGAAAATTGGCTTTATGAAACCCTTCAAACATGCATAAAAGATCAGATGAAAAGAATAGTGTATGTGGCTAAATTTAAGTAGGCCACGATCGTGACAGAGGGTACGAAGGAGTAAATAAGTGAGTTCTTCAATTATATACACTAGAGTTTAACCACTTCTTACACACTCGAGTGAGAACATAAGGGCTCTAGAAGAGTTCTAGAGTGAGAAAGAGGTGTCAAGAGTTTTGTTCTTGCAATTTATCCAATTGTTGCATGAATCAAAGTGCATGCAACAAGAGTCTTGATCTTTCTTCTATCATTTTAAGCATATACTAGAACTAATCTAGGTTGGTGCTTAAATCACCCTTACACATTGTTTCTTCATCTTCTTTGCATGTTCTTAGGTGATCAAGAAAGGATTTGGTGCTTGCAACAACCTAAACAAGGAGAAGAAATAAGAAAGTAGGAGAAATAAAAGTAAAGTTTTTATATTTCATGTTCAATGCAGACATATGTGATTCTATCTTTTCGTGGATGTTATGGTGTCAGAATCTAGATTCCGACACTCCTGCTACATTTTCATGCATGTGATGCATGCGTCCATGGAATACCCTACAGTGGTATCAGAGCAAGTTTATGTATGTTATAGATGATGTATTGAATATGTGGAAAGTGTTTGTTGGGTTGTAACTGACATGCATGTTGATCTGGAATAATTCATATAAAATGTAAATTTTTTCTAATTTTCTTTCACAAAAATGTTTATAAGATGTTATATCATGTTTTTGTCAAAGGAAATTGCAATTAAATGTCATTTGCTATTTTATTTCAAATTAATATCTAAACTGTTCATATGTTGATTTCTGGGAATTTATGGAAAACTGAATGCATGTGCTGATTTTGATAATTTGTAATAATTTTAGAAAAATAAATGTTTATAAGGTGTTATGTTATGTTTCTATAAAAATAAAAAACAATTTAATGTCATTTGCTATTTTATTACGAATTTAGTTTTAACCTGATGCATGTATGAAGTTCTGGAAATTTTGGAAATGTGATGAACATGCATGCATGCAAATTCTATATTAATTTTTATAAAATTTTTTTAAATAAATTTTATGCATACACATTCAAGATGAGATGTTGTCGCATGTAGGAGATGCATGAAACTTATTGTTAAAGTGATTATCTTTTGCATGTATGATGTAATGTTTGGCTAGTGTTAGAAGTAATATGACAAGTGTAGTACACATATGATGTGTTGGCTTATTCCAATTTATTAATAAATAATTCCTAAGAATTAGGTTCTAGAATCTTTTATTAGACACATTTAGAATGTGTATAAGTCTCTGGAATTTTTCTAGAATTAATTGAATTTGATTCAATTAGTAAATAAAGTAAAAGTCAACATTAGTCAACTTTTTGAATGTTGATGGAGTTGACTTACTGAATGACTTATAGTGTATGTATTTCGGTTATAAGACCTTAATAAAGTTTTTATGTGATAATAAATGTATTATTTTGATGGTAATAGCATGCTTAATGCATGTGCTTGAAATTAGGGTTCTGGAAATTTTTCGAGCATCAAATCGATCCTTTTAGTGTCTAATAGGTTAACTTATTTATCTTGATGATTTTGGCCATCAAGATAATTTTGGATTGTGCCAAAATCGTTTAGATAACTTTGAGATAATCTAGGGATATTAAGATGACTATTTGATGTACAAGAATTTTGGAAACCTTAGGGATTAATTTAGATTTAATCCAAGTAGAGCATAACTTATCTAGTGTGACTAGATAAAGGCATATAAACAAGGATTAAAGCATTTAATCTGGACATCAAAATAATTAAATTTTATGGTTTCTAATCAAATCACATTCATAATTCAGATGAGCTAAGACTAACACTAGTACCCGATTAGGTTCAAGGGTTGAATCGAATCACAAAATTTAGATACATAGTCAAGTCACAACCTAAATTAAACCTCCATTGTGTGATATATGCATTAGATGCATTTTAAGGGTAGTTATGGACATAGGCTTAATTGCATTAAGTTGTCCATAATCTAAATGTATATATGTGATATACATACACAAAGTCATCCAAGTATTGATGAGACCAAAGAACAAATCCCTCAACCAAACATTAGGACTTACGCCTTCCATTGATATGGCAAGAACCAGAGTGCTTTTAGAGTTGATTGTTGGGCAAACCCAAGCCCGCTCTACAGGAATATATTCAAACTATGGGAATTAAATTTCCAAATTAATAGGTTAGTACTAACTGGGAGTGTTGATTTGTTGGGCAAACCCAAGGTCAACATGGATAGAGGCAAAGTTGGGTTATATACATGGATGTATACAAAAAAAGAGTTGATGACCTAGTGAGTATGCTAGTTTATAGCGTAAGTCGCTAGTTGCATAAATAAATGCAATTGGTATAAATGATACCTACTGATTGACCTAAGATGGCTTGTTGGGCAAACCCAAGGTCATTCTTGGTGATATCTGATATCAACCTATTAAGAAAACTGTAAGTTTTCTTGAATTCGTAGTGAGGGCTATGGATTTGAATAAGAATAGTGAGATCTATAATGAATGTGATTAAAGTCCTTATCGATATACATTAGGTACATGATAACACTTTTCCTCGTTCTTCTAGGCTATTGAATCGCACGATATCTTCTAGTATGAACTTATGCTCCCTATTAGATTCCAACAAACTTATGGGACCTAACTTCTTGGATTGGCTACAGAATTTGAGAATTGTTCTCAAATCCAAAAAACTAGGATATATCCTAGATGAACCGCTTTCTAATCCCCCTGCTACCGATGCATCTGATGAAGATCAAAAAGCTTATAAGAAGCTATTGGATGATAGTGAGTGCGCTAGTTGTATAATGCTGGCCTCTAGGTCATTATAACTGTAAAATCAACATGAGGCTATGGATGCCCATACCATAGTCTACCATCTAAGAGAAATGTTTGATGAGCAAGCTCAGTCTGAAAGGTTTGAGACCTCGAGGTTGCTTTTCTGTTCAAAGATAGCTGAGGGATCATCTCCAGTGCGTTATGCGCTAAAGATGAATGGATACATTGAGAGGTTAGGCAGTTTGTGCTTCATAATGGATCATGAATTTAAGTATAGACTTAATTCTGATTAGTTTGACCAATATTTATTCACAATTTGTGCTTAACTATCGGATGAACCAAACATTCACAACGACTTCAGCTAATTAATCTGCTTCAGGCAACTGAGCAAACTATCAAGAAAGACAGTAAGGCTATGATGCTGGTGGACTCTACTTCTGGTTCTCGAAAGAAGAACCAAAAGAAGAAGAAGACCAAGAAGCCAGTAGGGCGTAGCCAAGAAGAAGGTAAAGGAGACAACTTCAAAGGGGATATGCTTCCATTGCCATAAGGAAGGATATTGGAAGAGGAATTGCAAAGCTTATTTGGAGTCACTGAAGTAGAAGAAGGCATTAAATGTCCCACCGTCTACTTTAGGTATGATATTTGTCATTAAGGTTAATACTATTTTTGATCATAAGATTTAGGTATTAGATACCGAATGTGGCTCACATATGTGTTGATATGTAAGGTCTCAGGTATAGTAGAACACTCAAGAAGGGTGAGATGGACTTACGTGTGGGAAATAGAGCAAGAGTTGCTGCATTCGCTAGAGGGACATATGTTTTGTATCTTCCTAGTAGGCTAGAGTTAGTTTTAGAAAATTGCTATTATGTACCTGTTATGACAAAAAATATTGCATCTATTTCTTGTGTTAATAAAGCGGGGTTTCATTTACCTTTTTCAAGCAATAGTTGTTCAATTAAGTTGAATGAAATGTTATATAGTATTGCCACATTGTGCAATGGAATTTACGTATTAGATATGTGCAATCCATTTTTAAATATCAATAACAATAAAAGACAAAAATGAGATAACTTAAAATCATCTTAATTATGGCATTGTCGACTTAGCCATATAAGTGAGAAACCCATGATTAAGCTACACAAGAATAGTACCCTAGGGTCATTTAACTATGAATCATATGACACATGTAAATCTTGCTTGTTAAGCAAGATGACTAAATTACCTTTTAAAGGAAAAAGTGAACAAATGAATGGGTTATTAGACCTAATACATTCTGATGTATGGGTTCCGATGTCCATTCATGCCAGAGGTAGTATTGTATAATTCATTACTTTTATCAATGATTATTCATGATATAGGTATGTGTATATAAATACAAGTCTGAAACATTTGAAATGTTCAAACAATTTAGACATAAAGTAGAGAAACAACTTGGTAGAAGTATTAAGACACTTTGATCAGATCGAGGTGGTGAATAATTGAACTAGGACTTTCTAGCTTATCTTGAAGATAATTGGATAGTATTCCAGTAGACTACACCTTACACACCATAACATAATGGTGTGGCTGAAAGGAAAAACCAAACTTTGTTGGACATAGTAAGGTCAATGATGGGCTTAGTAGATCTATCGAAATATTTTTGGGGTTATACACTAGAGACTGCTGCTTATATGAAAAATAGAGTCCCTTCAAAGGCAGTTGAAGTTACTCCATATGAGATATGGATTAACAAAAGGCCCGACCTTTCTCATATGAAAGTATGGGGTTGTCCGACTTATGTGAAGAAGATTGAATCAGACAAGCTTGAAGTGAAATCTGATAAATGTTTGTTTATAGGATATCCTAAAGTAACAATTAGATATCAGTTCTACAATGATTTAAAGCAAAAGGTGTTTGTCTCGAAGCTTGCTGTCATTTTAGAGAAAGAGCTTCTTCTAAGAGAAGACAGTGGGAGCAAAGTTGAACTTGATGAAGTTTATGATGCTCAAATAAACGCAAATGAACTGCCTGAACCCAAAATTGTTGTCCATAGAAATTAGACGACAGTTGAACCTTTTAATACACAAAATGTTTATAGGTCAAGTAGGATACGCAATATTCCAAAGAGATATGGATTTCTTGTAAGTGAACAAAATGATGTATTGGTCATAGAGGATGATAAGCCTACAACCTATGAAGACGCTCTGAAGAGTTCAAAATCTGAAAAATGGCTTCAAGCCATGAAATCCGAAATGGATTTCATGAATGAAAACTAAGAATGGACTTTGGTTGACCCACCCGAAGGTTTATAACCCATAAGGTGGAAGTGAATTTTCAGGAAGAAAATCAACATGAAAGTAACGTGATTACCTATAAAGGGCGGCTAGTAGCTAAAGGATATCGTCAAAGACAAAGATTGACTATGACGAGACATTTAGCCCCGTAGCCATGCTCAAATCCATTAGAATACTCCTAGCCATTGATGCTCATTATGATTATGAAATATGACAAATGGATGTAAAGATGGCTTTCCTGAATGGAAACCTAGTTGAGGATGTGTATATGATACAACCTGAAGGCTTCGTATCCAGAGATGGCAAAAGAGTATGTAAGCTTCAAAAATCTATTTATGGATTGATGCAAGCATCTAGGAGTTGGAACATCCGATTTGATGATACAATTAAAGAGTTTGGTTTCTCACAAAATCGTTATGAACCTTGTGTGTACAAGAAGGTTAGTGGGAGTGCTGTCATATTCCTTGTGTTATATGTGGATGACATATTACTAATAGGAAATGATATCTCAAGTTTACAATCAGTCAAATTTTGGTTTTCCCAGAATTTTTCCACGAAAGACCTTGGAGAAGCAACTTATATATTAAGAGTAAAGATCCATAGAGATAGATCAAGGAAGTTGCTAGGTCTTTCACAGTCAATATACATAGACAAAGCGCAATAGGTTTAGCATAGAGTAGTCCAAGGGAGGATTTTATCCTATGATTCATGGGATAAAACTCTCGAAATCTATGTGTCCCAAGATGTACGATGAGAGGACTTGCATAAGTATGATCCCATATGCTTTGACAGTAGGATTAATCATATATACTATGATATGTACAAATCCTGATATAGCATATGCTCTAAGTGTTACGAGCAGATATCAATCGGATCCTGGTGAAGGTCACTGGGTAGCTGTCAAGAATATCCTAAAGTAATAGAGAAGGACTGAGGATGTATTCTTAATATATGGAATTGGAGATCTTGTAGTGAGTGGGCATACAGATTCCAATTTTCAATCTGATCAGGATGACTCCAAATCTCATTCAGGTTATGTTTTCACACTGAATGGTGGAGCAGTCAGTTGGAAGAGTTCCAAATAAGAGACGACTGCAGATTCAACGACCGAGTCAGAGTACATTGCAGTTATGGAAGCGGTGAAAGAAGTTGTTTGGATCAAGAAGTACATTATGGAACTTGGAGAGGTTTCGAGCATAGTAGACCCAATATTGTTGTACTATGACAACAATGGGGCTATTGCTTAAGACAAGGAACTAAAGTCTCATTAGAGGTTTAAGCATGTACTCAGAAGATATCACTTAATTAGGGAGATTATTGATAGAGGTGATGTAAAGATAGAGAGAGTACCCATATATCAGAACATTGCTGATCCTTTGACTAAGCCACTTCCTCAAATAAAATTGTTCTTGTGTACTCGCCTATGGCATTAGATACAAAGGTGATTAGCTTTAGTGCAAGTGGGAGATTGTTAGAGTAGTGCTTTAAAGGTAATCACCTTTAGTACTTTTGTGCAAACTTTATTTTGATTAATGAAGTGAGGAATTTTTCATTAATTTGACATTCGTTTATATATGAATTGATATTGATCTTAAATCGAATTAATGAAGTCCATGATACAAATCATAGCATGAAGGAAATCATGATGAGATCATGATAATGGGATTCCTTTCATGTACAATTATGTTAGTATAAAGATAATCCCTAGTCATAAGATTAATAAGATAGGACATTATTAATCCAGATAGACTAGCACATGTTATACTTCTTAATTTGATCAAATAGTGAATCTCACAAACTGTAAGTATGGGATGTTTAGAGTTAACATGTGGATGCTCACTAAAAGTAACAAGTACATTAGATGACCTGCAATGGGATTATCATATGGATGGTCTATCAAATGTCAATGATTAATCTCATCATAGTAATGATGCAAATATCTTAGACTTGAGGTACCCAAGGATATCTTGGATACCAATCATGTGCTTTGACATCATTTCTTGTTACCTCAAGACGATGTAGCTCCTACGGTGGTGATTGGGTACAACTATTGGTATTCGAAGGTAATTGGGTAGCCAATAAAGGATTCACCACTTCTGGTAGAAGGAAATGATACCCACAGACTTTTGTCGAGGTCATTACTCAAGAGTTTCTGGCCAGAGCAATTATGTGTCATAAAGAGAGTCATCAATGACACATAAAGCAATGAGAAACCAGGACAAGAACTAATATCACTTGGACTATGTAACATTCCGTCACCGATGGGATGGGTACAGTTCATTGCATTCATATGTGGCATGTTCATGCATTATTAGTTATGTATAATTGG
>JAOSBO010225416.1:0-14558 GCA_027563915.1 Erythroxylum rotundifolium | reverse complement strand
TGCAAATTGTGATTGATTTAAATTGACCATGAAATTTGATTGTGTTTGGGCGAGAGTGGAATCGTTTCGTAGTCACATGTACGTCAATGTAAAGCCTTCTCCCGGCTGCCCATTTGTGGCCCACGAGATCTGAAAATGGACTCGTTTTGTTCACAGAGTAAACTTCGATTTCTCTGTTTTGTTCACGGAACCCTCGAGCCAATTGTGTGTGCATTTGCATTTTAACATGATAAGTTTTGAGGAAGTTGAGTATTGTGCTTTTCCGTTAAATTACGTTCAATATGATCTATGTGAGATGTACTGAGTTTTGAATTATGAATGTGTATATATATATATATATACACATACATACATGTTTGATTATGTGGCTCATTGCCAATGGCTATAAATATTTTAGCCACTGAGTTGTGTAGCTCAACCCCCAATTTTCCTTCCTCAGGTGTAAATCGAGAAGATCAGTGATCCTTGCAAGGCATTCAGGACTCCAAGATAGACATAAGACTTTTGTACTAAGTGATTTTGGATAGCTTTATAAGCATATCAACATTGAGCATCCTTATGTATTTTGTTTTAAGTTGGTGTGTACGTTGAAATGTATCAAACTTTCACTGTGTTTAAAAATGAGAAAGTAAAATTGAATTCCTTTCTAAGTATGATTATGTTATTTTAAAGATTAAGATAATGAAATGAATTTGTGTAGATTCCTCTTTATTGAATTGCTAAAGGATATTAGTCTCAGAACCATATATTAGTGTTGGAGAGATTGTGTTTAGACACAAAGGAAAATACAGAGGAAGAATATCATCTGTGATGACGTCACACACATACGTGAAGGAAAATATAGAGGAAGAGTATCATCTGTGATGATGTCACACACAGACGTAAAGGAAGGCAGACGCAAAGAAAACACGGACGCAAGGAAGCCTCTGTGATAACGTCATATACAGACGCAAAGGAAGGCAGACACAAGGAAAACACAGATGCAAGGAAGCGTCTGTGATGACGTCATATATAGACGCAAAGGAAGGCAGACGCAAGGAAAACACAGACGCAAGGAATTGTCAGTGATGATATAAGAACATAGACGATAGAAAGGCAGATGATAGAAAGGCAGACGCAAAGAAAGGCAGACGATAGAAAGGCAGATGTAAGGAAAGGTAGACACAACACAAAAGACAGATGATAAATAGTCAAAGACAGACAATAAAACCCAAACGATAGCTGGTCAACCTAGACAATAAATAGTCAAAGACAGATAATAAAACCCAGACGATAGGAGGTCAAACCCAGATGATAAGAAGTCAAACACAGACGAAGTGAAACCCAGACGATAAGAAGTCAAACACAGACGAAGCGAAACACAGACGATAAGAAGTCAAACACAAACGAAACAAAACACAGACGATAAGAAATCAAACGCAGACGATAAATAGTCAAAGATAGACGATAAAACCCAGACGATGGGCCAATTACAAACGATGGGCCAAACACAGAAGAAGAAGTTAGGTAGTTATGCTAATTGACCCGAAGCATGTACACATGCAAATTGTGGACTCACCAACACTATCCTTTGACATATTTAGGCTTGAATGGAGATGAGCCTAAAAGGGGTTAGTTATGAATTCAAGTGGTTGTGAAAAATATTTGGATTTTCGAATGCGATAGTCGGGCTCCGAAAATGGGGTCCGACAGTACTAGCTTCAATATTGCCAGTATCATCCTAGCTATTGCAAAAAGAACTTCCATTACTAATTTCATAGTTCAATCTTTGCCTTATTTCTTTTTCATTATGAAACTTTTCAATCAAAATTTTCAATAGTTATTTCATATCATATATAACTTTCTTGTAAGGCTCCTTATCATATCTAATTCCAGCTAAATATTTCTTTGATTTGGTAATTCTCTACCTTTTAGTGTTTGTTATAATACAATAAAATAGTATGGTTATTCATATTAGGAGCTGATTTATCATGAGCCTAAGTTGGATCATCAAATCTTTCTACAGATATTAAATTATTACGAGTACATGAATTTTCCTTCATTTATGTATAATAGTAAATAAAAACATATATCAAAATTAAGTCAATAACTTTATATCAAAAGTCAATTGCAATGTGTAAAATTTTATTTAAAACATATGGGCTCTAAACTTTGTTTATTACGCATTTTTCTCTAAATAACATTTCCATCATTATATGTTTAACCTTGTGAAAAAAAATTTATATAAGAACTTAAATAAGTCACTCTAATCCTTTCGAATCATTTACACAAACAAATAACAATTGATTAAATTTTATATTGAAGATATGATTATGTCATGTCACCTCCTAATTAGTGATGGTGGCCCAAATTTAAAATAAAGATGAATTTACTTTTTTATACGAACTTAGAGGTTAAACGCCTAAATAAGTTATAAACTCCAAATTATCTTCATCAACATAATTAAAGAGCAGATTTATAAATTAAACTAACAAGGCTATTGAAATAAAACTAAGGAGTATTACTTGGATACGATCTATAATATTATTACTTTTACTTAGTTTAAAAAAGCAAATTTCTAATTCAATAAAAAATGCACAACTCAAGTTCAAGTCTCAATATTTCAGTATAAGCAATTTTCCATGTTAAATTGATAATAAAAATACAACTACTATTTAATTCTTAAACAAGGAACTATATTAGTAGAGAGCGCAATTTTTCAATAAAAATATAACAACTATCTTAGTTAATTCTTAAACATGAAATAAGTCAAATGACATATCTAGAACACGTGTTTTTTTCTCTAGCAACATAGGTTTCATGTTACACTCAACTATTCACCAATTATTCACTATATTTTCAGTACACAGGCAATGAGGGAGGATTGAGGGTGGCGATGAGGAGCTGGAGGATTGTGGAGGGCTACCAGTGACAAGTTGGAGTTTGAACTCTGGATCATGCCTGGCAGTGAGTTACGAGTTGGAAAGCGCTTGCCTAGTGAAAAGGGGTGAGAATTGAGAGACGCGGAGGGAGGAGGTGTTGGGAAACTGGGTCGAGATCCGATCCTAACCGCAACAGAATAATTACGAAACTTTTTCGCAATATTTGATTTTCTAAAAACCAAGATCTCTTTAATTCTATAAAATGATTAACATATATCATACTAAAGCAGAAACTTAATTTGTACCTTATTTTGAAGCTTGATCTTTACCTTGTCATATCTCTTGAATCGTTCCCAAAATTGACCCATTTTAACCATTGTAGCCGCACAAATGTCCGGCCTTTAACGGTATCCACAGCATGAGTTGAGAGAACTCCGTAACTCTTCCAAAGAGGGTTAAGCAAGAGGTATTAGCTCGATAGGGCTTAAGCCTATTTATAATAAGCTTTGGATGTTTTAGTAATTTAAATGAAATTAAATTCTAATTTTAATTAAAATTTAATTAAAATAACAAATAATTCTAATTAAATACTAATTATGCCCATATAAGATTCAATATCTCATATTGATCCTTATTTATTAAATATCTCATATTTAATTATAAAGTTTCTCAAGCTTGACAATCAAGTCAAACGTGATTAAATTAACTTTGCTCTCTTCAACCTATTATAGATGTGAGACCTATTAGGTTCTTAAATATGTTGACAATGATCATAAATTCTAATTCTAATTCTTATTCATAATTATAAGTAGATAAATTAAAACTCCTTTTAATTTATCTTTAGTTCTCTAATTAAACAATTTATAATCATAGATTAAGATTTGTGTCTAGCAATACATCATGACTACCCAAATATTTAAGAATCTCAAAGTGATTTTGACTAACCTTTTCGTGCATAATTTTTTTCCATATAATTTGATCCTTTCATCAACCAATGTTTTGATTAGACATAGAGCATGAAATTAATGTCTACTCTATTTTGAGTCTAATCATCTTAGTTATCTGCCATTAGCTATCAATTCAATTAATGATATTTGTAAACTATTTACGAAGCATCATTTCACCTTGGCTAAGGATTTTCTGAATCAATATAATCGAGAACAACGAAACATTCTCCCTAATTACTTTAGGGTCATGAATCCTATCTTGATCACACATCTACCTCCATATAGTTTATACTACATCCAATGACTACCAATTAAACGACCCATGATTAAATAGATCATAGGTAGTATCAAAACATAGCAATCCTCATACAAGATAACTTTGATGACCTCAAGTCAAAGGATTACTTATACAATCATTACAATGAGAATTCCACAGATATACAAGTAATGTTCTAAATGAATTTCTCATATTAGGTCTGTTCAGTAAATTTGTTCTTTAACAAGAACCCATACATTTGTTTAAGTATATCTATATTTTAGCCTACGAGATCAATTACTTTCTTCATAAGAAAAAACACAACATATGTAGTATTTTTAAGTTCTATTAATTTTCAATCTTAATAGAACAATGACTAGGAATATTTAGGAATAATACATAAATGCAATATGTTCAATCTTAATAGGACAATGACTAGGAATATTTAGGAATAATACATAAATGCAATATGAATCTCATAATTATAATCTTATTATACTTTCATTTGTAATGTATAATTATTCCATGAATTTTATCATATATATCTAAATATGTACAAGATAGATAATGACTTGTAAATAATTTGTCGCTACACTACAACTAAAACGATTGGCTGTAGGGTATAAATCAACAGGAGGATAATGAGAAAGGAAGGAGAAACAATAACAATAGCCGGTAAGTGAATAGGTGGGCAGAAAAACTGAGGCAATTCAAACCTTGGCTCCCTTTTTATTTTCAATTTAATCACCTTATTTTTCTGAAATTACAATCATTTTCTAATAAATGCCAAAATTATGTGTACCAAATGATACCAATCACTATTGTCCAATAATTATTTCTAGTACGGTACTAACAATTTTTATTTGTACGGAGCGATTTTCCAAACTTTAGTAGATATTAATATAAACGGAGAGAGGAGCTAAGACGCTCAATAGTGATATTAGAAGAATTCTGATTATATTATGATGGTATAAATCTTAGACAGATTATTTAAAATTATTACTTTTCATAAACTGTTAGAAAGACTTTTGAGATTTTTAATTCTTAAGGTAGAAATCATAAAATTTTAGCCATGTGATGTGATGAAGGATGAAAATAAAGAAATTTATTGTGATTTTATTTTATTTAAAAGAATTTTTAATATAATCTATTTTGTAATTGATTATTAAAAATCGGACAGTATTTATATAAAGATCACTAAATCTAAAATAGTTAATTATATGATTATTTATGCTAGGTATTGAATGAAATTTAAAATAATTAAAAGGATTTTTATATAAATAAAACTGCAAATAACATGAGAGATTCACGAACTTCCGCGTTGCTTCGAGATGTTGAATTTCGTAGACAGTTTCTTTTATATATTTTTCTAATTTAGAACTTATTGTCTGCGCAATCCATCTTTGAAGAGAAAATTCGTTCCCTTTTTTTCAATTTTATTGAAGGGTTAATGAGACCTTTTGACTTTGTAGTTGAATGTTTTTTATTTAAAAATTATTATTTATTTTATAAAATATTATTTAATTATCATATAATTCTTTTTGTTACACCGTATTAAATTTTTATTTAAAACTTTAGAATAATATTATATTAGTGTTAAAAATTTAATATTATGTTGCTTAGTAAAAATTGCAAAAACAAATAAAATATAACTGAGAAGATTATTTTTAATTAAATAATTTATTAAAAATAAATAATAATATCTAAGATACGAGGATGAGCATGACCTTTTATTAAATTCGAACGTCGTCTAAAATCCTGATAAGGCTTCTTATTTTCTAAACTGGTTGTGGATGAAAAAAGGAAAAGGGTGTATATATATATAATATACCATGACCTAGCTCTTGAGTGTTAGGACAACTACACCCTTAATTACAACTTTGGGCACATGACAATGTATGGCGTGTTTAGTGCTTAGATTCTCACCTGACAAACGTTTTTATGGTGGCAAACAAAGAAGAAAGAAACCCTTCCATGTAAAGGATTGAACGACATAAGCATAATAGACATAATGGTTCCTTGGATTAAGAATTGAATAGATGTTGACTTGGTTGAGAAGAAGGAAAGCTTATGTTTGGAAGCCAGAGTCAACCTCCCACTATAAACTTACCCCTTAATCCATCCTATTGCTCTTGATTTGTATGTTCAAACAAAGCAAACCCTTATCATTCTGGTACCACATAAAATAAAACCTGAAAATTAAAGGCAAAACAAAAGCAAAGCCTTACGTTCCTCCAATTAATTTGGGAATCTTTATGAAGTTTTCAACCAGCTTGAATTTTTTGTCCAGCAATTTATTTAAATATATAATTTTAATTTATTTATTTATTGTAAAATGTTTTTGATTTAATTTTTTAATGTTTACTTTAAAATAGCATTAAAAGTTATGTACAATTCTTGTTAGCAGTGTTTTGAAAACTGGACCGAACCAGTCGGTCGGACCGAAAAACCGGTGAACTGGAGCATGAAACGGTCTGGTTTAGCCCGTATTTTTTGTGAGTGATTGAACCGTTCATTTTACGGTCGAACCGGTAAAAACTGCTGAACCGATGAAAGAAAGAACCGGCCGATTCATTTAAAATGTCTTGATTTTGATGATTTCAACTTGAATGAATATTATAATTAGTAATCTTTATTTTATCTTTTTGATGAAATATGACTAGTGAGCTTTATTATCTTATTTTGTGTCGTGTTAGTGAACTAAAATTTTTTTTTGTATATTTTGAAATTTGAAGGTTTAAGTTAAGTTTACAATTAGATAAATAATTAAATATTATGTTTAAAAATTATCTTATATATATAATATATAAAATAAAAATTTATATATTTATTAATTACCAGTTCGATCACGATTAAATTTCGATTGAATTAGTGACTATTAAATCAGTTACCTTTTCGATTCG
This sequence comes from Erythroxylum rotundifolium, assembly GCA_027563915.1. Taxonomy (NCBI): domain Eukaryota; kingdom Viridiplantae; phylum Streptophyta; class Magnoliopsida; order Malpighiales; family Erythroxylaceae; genus Erythroxylum; species Erythroxylum rotundifolium. Next base: position 7,591 of record JAOSBO010225416.1, on the reverse strand, counting down.
GTCAGTGATTTGATTTTTAAAACATTACTTGTTATTATAAAAAGAAAAACCTCGATGCGGGTAATAAATAATGTACCTTTCGGCGAAGGATATATATATAATTATATAGTGGACAGGGGTTTCGGTAGGACACGTGTATGGCACTAAAGCATAACATCCAATGAGGAGTGACCAAGTAGTGAAGTCACTTGGAACACTTTTGTTTTTGTAACATCGGAGTGGAGTGCTTCTAAAAAGAGCACACTGATTACTGAAACTGTTAAGAAGAAAAGTCAGCCAAAAGAAGAAATCGTGGATGTGAGGCTTCCCTTTGCAACAAAGAAGAGAGTAGGAATCATCATTTTCTTTCTTTTCGTTGAGGATAAAGATAAACAAGTCTTTTGCCTTTTCAAGTTTCAAACCAGGGACGTAAGCATTTTTTTAGTTTTTCAGTAAAGGATGCGATTACATGATTGTCTTATCATGCGGTATCATGTAATCGCATCCTTTACTATATATATATATATATATATATATAGGAAAACCAGCTGAAGAAACCGGTGAAAAATCCAGGTGATATGATCTAAGAGATGGTCGGTCTTCTCTTAAACTCAAAATACTCGAATCTGAACCCAATAAACTTTATCCAAAACTAGATAATAACTCGAGCTTTAGTCAATCTTTTCAAAACTTAACAAGGTGTCAGTGTTAGCTCAAAGTTTATGTTTAACTATTTTGATGATAACTTTATAATAGTTCAAAATTTAAATTGAATTTATTTCCTTATATAAACAATGATATAATTTTTAAAAGGAAATAAATTATAAAACAATTGCTTTCTTTTTTGCAGGAACTCTTTTTATGAATTTACCTAATTAGAATTGGTTCCATAATATCCAGAAGGATCTTACTATTTTGAATAATCAGCTTCGGAAGCCTTGACGTAACCTTTATCTTTACGTGATGATATCAAAGATTAAGTAATGACTAGTTGAAGAAAACATCTACTTAATGAAAAGTCATTGCATTTTGAGATAGACACAGAGATTTGCGAAATGCCTTAGCATCATCAATATTTTTAAAAGTTATATCAAATTCTTTGTGCCTTAGAAAGTGAAACTACTCAATTGAGAGAGATTATTTAATCCTTTATATATTTTTTGTTGAGAGCTTGTAGAGGTTTGTTAAACACTTTGAGTACGAAATGTTGAAGAACCATGAAAAATATGTACTTGTGAGCTTAGAGAGGTCCGTGAAAATTTACTAATTGGATTCTATAATGAAATACTCAAGTTGAATACTTGGGAATTGGACATAAGCTTCATTATCAATCGAACCAGTATAAGTCGACTGTGTCATTCTTTCACTCTTCCTAGCTTCTAAATTTTGGCATTATAAGTTTATATTTTCAAAAGGTTCCTTCAGTTTTATAATAGTTTCCTTCTGTTTTTATATCGCAAGAAGTTCCTTTCATTTTAAAGCGTTAATAGGCTCCTATTGATTAACAAGTTCCTTTCTTTTTTAACGCTAATAAGCTCTTATCCATTAACAAGCTCCTTCCTCTTGAGCCCTAGCAGACTCCGTTTGATTGATAGGCTCTTTTCGTTTTTAATCAAGATTCTTTTGTTTTCAACGTTAATAGGAACTTTTCAAAAATTGATAGGCCTTTCTATTTATAAACTTATTTTGTTTAAGAGGATATTATCAATTTTGAAGTACCTTGCAATTTTTTTAACAAACAATTCACCCCCTCTTGCGTCTGTTTGCTTTATCATTTGGTATTAGAGGCAGGTTTCGCATTTACTGTGTTTTACAACAAGTGATAGATCATGACAAACAAGTTGAGAAGCCTTAAAAGACAATCCGTCTCAAAATCTCCTTATTTCAATGGAAACAACTACTCCTACTGGAAAGAGAAAATGACTATTTGTCTTTAATATGTAGATATCAAAATCTGGCAAGTTATCAAAATTGGAACCACATCTTTTACTACTGACAATATAGAATTGTGGACTGATGCAAATAGAAGAAATGCACAGTTGAACGCCAAAGCAAGACATTATCTGATCTGTGCACTATTTCCAGAAGAGTACAAAATGATATCTTATTGTTCTACAACAAAGGAAATGTGAGACAAACTACAAGTCACCTTTAAAGGAACGAATGAGGTAAAGAAACATAGAATAAGTCTTTAGTGCATCAATACGAAACTATTAACATGAATACAAAACTATTTACATGAAACAGGAAGGAACAATAGATGAATTCTTTGGACGTTTCAATAACATCATCACTACCTTAAAGAACTTAGGTAAGATATACCCCAATGAAGAGCTTATGACAAAGATTCTAAGATCACTACCAAAGGAATGGAGAACTAAGGTGACAACTCAAAAAACTGCCAAAGATCTCGACACTATATCACTCGACTAGTTAAGAGGAAACTTAATGATCCATGAAGCCAAACATAGGCAGGACGAAGGATCCTCATACAAAAGAGGAATGACACTAAAAGTAGCTGCTGAATCAAATGGAGATGAAAGCAACATTGAATTGAAAATAGGTGGAGACGACGAATTCAATTTCATTGTCAAAAAATATGTCTGCTTCTACAAAAAGATGTTCATGAAAAAAAGAGAAGGAAACACGAAAAATGGAAACAAGTACCTATCAAAAGGATGCAACGGTAATAGCAATACACAAAAAAAATCAAATCATATACTATCACTACAAGAAACGTAGACACACAAGACCAGAATGCCCTCTTCTTTAAAAGGACAAATTGGAAAATAGAAAACCTAAAAAGCGAGCTATGACTACAAGTTGGTCAGATGAGGTCTTTGAAAACTTTAAAGAAAAAGTGCTTGAAGAAGTAAGCAATGTTTGCTTTATGGCCAAATCAGGAGACGATGAGGTATATTATTTTGACTCCGATATTGAAATTGATGAATTAAGAGATGCATATCATGAACTATATGATCAATATAAAAAAATGACAGTATTTCAAAACGTTAAGAAGTCCAAAAATAATGATACATCCTTGACGAGTAAGATTGAATCACTATAATCAGAGAATAAGAAGTTTTTATATAGAATTATGTCTCTAGAAAATGAAAACAAGAAAAAGGTTTTTAAAAAGGAATTCTTGGAACAAAATTTAAGTTAGTTAGAGAATGCATTGCTTGAAAATGATTATATTAAGGTAAAACATTTAGAAGAAAAAGTTGCTTCTTTAAAAAAAGATCTTTCCAATTTCATTTATGGCAGGAACAATCTTGATGCATTACTTAGGAGTGGTAAAGGTGTGTTTGATAAGTTCGGAATAGGATACATTGAAAAAACAAATTAGGCCATACATGAATTTCGTTATTAAATCCAGTAGTAGCTATAGCCAAAATAGTAGTAGCCTGACAAATGGCAAACATCATAGTAGCTATCATTCATCGATTTTGTATGATTATTGTGGTAGACATGGTCATATTAGTCACTCATGTTACTTTTAGAAAATGAAGAAACTATCTCAAAAGTATGTATGGAGACAGAAAGATCAAACTGCTAATGCGAAAGGACCAAAAAAAATTTGGATATCTAAAATAAGAAAATACATTCTGCAGATATGCTTCAAAATGGAGATGAAAGAAAATCAATGGATAGGTGATAGTGATTGTTCGAGACACATGACATGCGAAATATCACATTTCAACTATATTAAAAGGAAAGAAGGAGGTAATGTTGTCTTTGCTGATAAAAAAAAGACAAAAGTTGCTGGAGGTAAAATTGGTGACTTTAACTATGCTTTTATTGAAAATGTTCTTTATGTTGATGGATTGAAACATAACTTGTTGAGTGTAAGTCAATTATGAGATAAGGGTTATAGAGTTACATCACATTGTGAAATTATTAATAATATTAATGACACTATTGTATTTATTGGTCCTAGAAATCGAAACATATATTGTGCTCAACTGAAAGATATGTCTTCACAAAATGTCAAATGTTTTGTTTCTATAGAAGAATTTTTTTTATCTAACATAGAAGATTTGGACATGCTAGCATAAGCATCTCATCAAAATTGTCCAAAAATGAGTTAGTGAGAAGACTTCCTAACCTGAAGTTTAAGAATAATCAAGTCTGCGAAGCTTGTTTAAAAGGAAAGCAAATTAAAAGTAGCTTCCCCCTTAAAAATATCATGTTTGCAAACAAGTTGCTTGAACTTGTACATATGGACTTGTTCGGTCCCACTAGAACTCAAAGCTTTAGTGGTAAACATTACAACTTTGTTATAGTAGATGATTATTCTAGATTTACATAGGTTTATTTCCTATCAAATAAGGATGATACTTTTGAAGTATTTGAGAAGTTTTGTAGAAAAATTCAAATTGAAAAATGATACTGGATTACATCTATTCGAAGCAATCATGGATAAGAATTGAATAACAGAAAATTTGAAGATTTTTGTAATGAAAATGGGATATCTCACAATTTTTCATGCCCAAGGACTCCTCAGCAGAATAGAGTTATTGAGAGAAAGAACAAGGCTCTTATTGATATAGCCAGAACAATGCTATGCAAAAGTGGTCTTTCTCATGGTTACTGGGTAGAAGTCATGTCAACTGCCTGTTACATACTTAACAGGTGCCTTGTAAGACATATTTTGAAAAAGACCCCTTATGATTTGTGGAAAGCAAGAAAATCGAATGCCACTTACTTTCGATTATTTGGTTTCAAGTGCTTTGTTCTAAATAATGGAAAAGACATCCTTAGAAAGTTCGATGCGAGATCAGATGAAGCTATCTTTTTGGGCTACAGTACCACTAGTAAAGGATTCAAAGTTTACAACAAAAGAACAAAGAAGATAGAAGAATCAATACACGTAATATTTGATGAAGCACTACCCTCGATAACAACAACTGATTCAGATGATGAAGAACATCCCTTGGCTCCTAAAAATATGTCACAAACTCAAGCAACACCTATAGTACCTTTGGAATTACAAAATCAAGAAAGTCCTTCTAAAGCTAGGATAGAGTAGGCTCCTTCCTCTCACAAGAGCCTATAAAATGAAGAACACTAAGAGAATGGAGAGGTCTTGATACACATCATTAAATTCTAGGAGACCCCTCTAAAAGTATAAGAACCAAATCATCTTTCAAAAACAACTTTGTTGCCCTCATCTCATAATTAGAACCAAAAATCGTTGAAGAGACTCTTACTGATGAAAATTGGCTTTCAGCGAGGAAAGATGAACTTAATCAATTTGACAAAAATAAAGTCTGGAATTTAGTACCTCGCCCATAAAACAAGTCAGTAATTGGAATTGGCTGGGTATTTCAAAACAAAGATGGCGAAAATGGTAAGGTGGTAAGAAATAAAGGTAGACTTTTAGCTCAAGGTTATAATCAATAGGAAGGTATTGATTTTGATGAGACTTACGCACCTATTGTTAGATTGGAATTAATTAGAATTTTACTTACCTTTGCATGTTATAGAAACTTTAAATTGTTCCAAATGGATGTCAAAAGTCCCTTCTTAAATGGATTTATTAATGAAGAAGTGTTTGTTATGCAACCTGTAGGCTTTGAAGATGAAAACAATCCTGATTACATGATGAAGTTACTAAAGCTATATATAGTGTAAAGCAGGCTCCTCGAGCATGGTATGAAAGGTTACGTAAGTTTCTGTTTAGGACTAAATTTCAAAGAGGAAAGGTAGATAAAACCTTATTTATTAAGAAAAAGGAGAATGATTTACTCATAGTGCAAATATATGTCGATGACATAATATTTGGTGTTTCAAATCAATCTTTTTATGAAGAATTCTTAACATTAATATGAGGGAGTTTGAAATGAGCATAATGGGAGAACTATATTTCTTTCTCAGATTACAGATCAAACAAATAGAAAAAGGGATCTTCATTAGCCAAAAGAAATACACAAAGGAACTCATTAAGAAGTACCATTTTGAGAATGCCAAACCTGTGGGTACTCCTGTGTGTACTAGAACTAAACTTTATAAGGATGAAGAAGGCAAGGCTAAGGATGAAACAATGTAAAGAGGAATGATCGGACCACTACTATATCTTATAAGCTCAAGACTAGATCTTATGTTTAGTGTGTGCCTTTGTGCCCGCTTTCAATCAAATCCAAAAGAAAGCCACCTTCAAGCATTCAAAAGGATCTATTGATATCTTTATAGAACTGTAAATTTCAGGTTATGTTATCAAAAAACTGATTCTTTTAACATAGTTGGCTATTGTGATGCAGATTATGTAGGTGATAAAGTCGATTGAAAAAATACAAACGGTCACTGTCAATTTCTCAGAGGATGCCTATTTTCTTGATCTTGCAAGAAACAAAATTACCCAATGCTTTTAACAACTGAAGCAGAATATATAGCATTTGCTAGTTGTTGTGCTCAAAATCTTATAGACGAAGCATCAACTCCAGGATTTCTTTATGAAATTTAATCATATTACTATATTATATGATGATACTAACGTAATAAATCTTTCAAAAAATCTTGTGCATCATTATAGGACTAAGCATTTAGAAATCAAGCATCATTTTCTTAGAGATCATGTTTTAGAAGGAGCCATTGATCTTTTGCATGTTAATACTAAAAATCAGGTAGCTGATATTTTCACTAAGCCACTCTCTAAAGATAGATTTTGCGTGTTAAGAAAAAAACTTGGTATGTGCAAACTATCTGATGCTATTTTTATATAATACTTTTATGATCCTTCTTTTAGGCAGGCTCTTTCTAGTTCGAACCTTTAGTAGGCTCCTTCTAGTTTAAAAGGCTCCTCTCAGTTTTGAGAGCTCATCTTAATTTAGTAGGGTCCTTCTAATTTAGAAGGCCCCTTTTAGTTTGACAAAGTAGGATACACGTGTCCTAAAAAGGAAGTCAGTTATAGCGTCGTTTCAACTTTTAAAAATATGCGTGCTAAGACAGCTCTCCATATGTGTCTGACAGAAGATACGTAGACAATCATTCTTCCTCTTTTGGTATATATGATTGCCTATCCTCCTACTAGATCAACACTCAAATATACCAGAAATAGACTTCTCTCTTTTACATATCATTGTCCTTCTCAAAAGTTCCATTCTTTTCCTCTCTGCATTCTAACTTTATACCTTCTCTTTATTTTTCCTCCCTACATCCTAACTTTCTACCTTCTCTTTATTCTTTCCTCCAAAAACTCCTAAACCTCAATGGTATGAACAAAATCAAATGGATAGAAGAAAACTATGGCTTCGACTTCCAGCAATGAACAAACTCTTGATTATGAGTCCTCTTTTTCGTCTCTGATAGAAGGCACTTTGAACACTCCTAATAAACATGTTTCTATTTCCTCTAAACCCCAAACTTTAGTAACACCCATTCAAGAAACTCCAGAGGAGAGAAAAGGAAAGATTTTGGCTACGTTATCCTTGGAATCAGACTCGGACTTAGCCTTTGAGAACAATGAACCTTTAGCAGAACAACAAATTTTCTCTGACTTTAGTGGAGAAGAAGAAGAAGAAAAGGAGGAGGAGGAAGAAGAAGAAGAAGAAGAAGAAGAAGAAGAAGAAGAAGAAGAAGAAGAAGAAGAAGAAGAAGAAGAAGAAGAAGA